>CAEFZY010025814.1:0-69111 GCA_903066815.1 Brachyrhaphis roseni
TTTTTTTTTTTTTTTTTTTTTTTTTTTTTTTTCCAACATAAAACAAATTAAAATAAATATTTTTTTTTTTTTTTTACTCCCCCCCCCCCCCCCCCCCCCCCCCCGTGTCTATTTTTTACATAGGTACTGTTTGGGTCAATTTGACCTGGCAGTCAAGTTGAAGTGCAAAAAAGGATTCAAAATGTCCAATTCTATATGTTTCCTTGCAGCTATGAATCATATATCACCACACACATACATGCACACCCGACACACACAAGCCCACTTTCTCACTATTCTCTTTACTGCAAGAAAGCAGGAGTTCATACAACTTTTGACGGGAACTTTTTCTGTTCCTGTGGACAAACTCCACCCACACTGAGTGGAAACTCAGCAGAAGTGGAGGAAAGCATAAATACTCTCTGTATGACTCATTTATCTTGATTTTAACCAGCGGATCAATTTGACCCTGAATAGTATGTGTCTCTCAAGTTCAATTATAAAGATCACCCATTGAAAAAATGGAATATACATTTTTTTTTTTTTTTTTTACCAAAGATCAATTTCAAGGAAATTATTGTTTTTTGTGTCTAGGTTTTTTTCAGTGGACATAATAAAAAATGTCCACTGACATAAAAATTCGACTTTTTATGTCCAAATGAGTAAATGAGCATTAATGCTTATTTTCTGAGAAATAAAAATAACATCATTGCACAAATGTTGATTGAAATGGTTAGAATTGGAGTTAACAATCAGATACAAAAATGTTTTGGAGGAACTGTTTGGTTTCTGACTCTATTGCATGATTAAACACTCCCCGGGTCAAATTGACCCACGAACATTATTGCTGTACCTCAGAAACGAACATAACTGGAGGGTTAAGAGTAAATAAAATCTCTCTGGCTGTATTTTAAGGAGATAATGACGTTTTCCTCACGTCAACACAATGAACAAAGCAATAAAATGGGCGTCAGCTGTGTGGACATAGCAGCATTGTCTCTGGCGCATTAGTATTATTGTAACCACTAATTACTGTACCTCCATCTCCCAGTCATTTTCAGCCAGGTAGCATTGAGCCACGGCGCTATCAGTTCCCGTTATAGTAGCGAACTCCTCGCAAAGTCCACTCCTGCTTTTTTCCACGTCAGACACAGACGGCGACTCCGAGTTTGATGTAGAAGCCATATTTTTTTTTTTTTGTCGTAGAAACTATTTTTGCAAGCGGAATGACACACAAGAATAGGATTTCAGTGCATGTTTACTTCATTTTTGGCTCTCTCTTTACAAAGTAACCGGAGTATGTGTAACATTGAAAGGCTTCCGGTGTTGTGCAGGTTCTGTTCGTTGCGCTTCTATACGGTGTTTTAAGGCAACAGTAGTCAAGATAGCGCCGTTCAAACTCACCTAGTAAACTAGACTACCGTTCAACAGAAAAACTTTAAATTAATTTATATGTTTTGATTATCAACAGCACGAACTGCCTCTCTAAAAACAGATTCTCTATGCAGTTTAAAATTAATGAAATATTTAATTTTATAATGAAAACATAAATAAATTATTTCATGTGTTTTTGGCATTTTTTTTTTTTTTTTTTTTTTTTTTTACATTGAGTCAAGATGTTAACCACAATGTAAATATAGGTCAAAACTGGAGTGAATTATTCTAGATTCTTCAAAACAATATTTTGGTTTATGAACTCTATGGAAGATCTATTTATTTTCTGCTTTTATATCAGCTCAATAATTCGGTTGCCATAAGGCCATTACTAATAACACTGAAACATTATCTGGTATGTACAATGGTAGTTCATGGGAGAAATGCCATTTTTTTCTCAGTGTTTCTGTGCTTTAAATGTTCTGGGTTCCTTCATGGATCTCTGATCCACTCCTGGGGAAATTCTCTACATTTCTATTATTTTTTTCAACCATAGCTATTGGTTGTTACTGTGATTCACTGGAGTCTAATGTCTTAGAAACAGATTTGTAATCTTTTCTGGACTGACCATGTCAGTGACTTTATCTTCATCTCCTATTGAATTTCTTTAGACTGAGGCATGATGTGCTGCTTCTTGAGATCCATTCAGCCAATCCATCCTCTTAGACAGGTTCTGTTTAGGGGACAATGATTGCTCTGTTCACAGAGAACCAGATTGGATTGCATAGGTTTTTACCTCTTGTGCTATTTTTGCCTGATATTATCATTCATTTTATCTAAACATTCAAGTGTGAATGTGACAATAAAAATGAAAAGAAATCTTTTACAGGTAAATACTTTTCACAGCACTGTACATTGCACATAGTAATCATTAATTTTAGATTTCGCTATGGTTTGATCAGGTTCATTTTAATATGTTGCAGAATTTCAGAAAATGGACACTATAAACTCATTGGAATTTTGATAACATTTTATTAGATAATAAAACTCACAGTAATCCAGTAAAAGCACTTGAGAATGGTAAAATCTGTCTCTTCGGATGTTTTGAATAAGAAGTTTTTACCTTAACTTTTGAAGGTAAAATTAAATAATCGCCTTGTAATTCTTTCAGATGTGAGATTTGACTTGAATGCACCATGTTAAAATTGGGCCATAAATCACAGTAAAGATGCGCAACCTTTCGGGAAATAAAGATTCGATGAAAAATAAAATAACATTGAACCTACAATAGATTACGTCCATCATTATATATAAGTACATATAGTGCTCTTGTTTTTATGGTTCTCCACTACTTTTGGTGCTCTCCCGTAAATCTACTGAAGTTCCGCCCGGACGATTTATGAAACGCAGCAACTTCCTGTTGGAAATAAACACAACATTGACATTGGCCTCGTTTATATCCTTCAAACATGAGCACCCTGACTCTAAACTCCCTGAGACAAATATTGAGAGCGATGGTCGACCACTCGGGCTTCGACAGAGTCATGAGCAAGGTAAATGTGAACAGGTATTTTGAAGCTAAGCCCGGGGTTTTTTGCGTTTTCAAACTGCAACCCCAGATGTTGTCCATAGGTGGACGTTGTGTCTGCGAGCCCCGGCAAGGTGGTGTGTGAGATGCGGGTGGAAGAGGAGCACACAAACCGGGGAGGGACGCTGCACGGCGGGCTGACAGCCACCCTGGTGGACGTGATCTCTACCATGGCCATTATGCACAGTGAGAGAGGAGCCCCAGGGGTCAGCGTGGACATGAATATAACGTGAGTTTAGAAATGCCCCAATCCTGCATCAAGACGGTGCATTGCAAATGTGCTCTCTGCTAAGTTTTTCCGGTTGCAGCAACAAACGTCACTGAATTTCACTGAGAAATTATGGATTAGACCAGGAGCCATTGTTAAAGGAAAGCTATAAAATCCTCCTGCTTAAATATTGAAACAAACCATGTGGGGGATGTAGCAAACATGCAAGAAAATATAAAATTTGGCCAACCTGCATGACACACTGAGGTTTTGCCGTTGAGCTCCTTCCAGAATGAGCTGTTTTAAGGCCTCTTGTCACTTTAAATCCAAATAGGCTGCTGCTGACCACACCCCCCAACTCAACTTGTACCCTCATGTGAAATTGGCTGCAAATAGATGTGTAATTATACAACTGTACATTTTTGAAAAGCAGAAGTAGAGCCTCCTGCACAGCCAACAAGAATGCAGCAGTTAGCTTTAAGCAAAACTTTTCTGAATGACAAGTCAACAACAAAACTCGTGTTTTCCAGCAGCCATTGTACATACAGCAGTAAAACCAGCTGACCAAGCGTCCTTATCTAAGTGGGCGGAGCTCCGCTTGGGTTGCTAGGTAATAGGCAGTGGTGGTTTTTGAAACAGCTTGTTTTTCAGACACCAAAAACATTAAGTTATTGCATAATCCCAACAGGTGCTATTTTTAGAAACAATAAAGACCCAAGTGGAAGTATAAAAACAATCCCTTTAAGATTGTCAGCCATCTCTCACTTTCCCCACTTAAACTTCAGTGGCTTTTTGTTGCCATATTGAAGATGAACTGCACAAACAAGTAATGTGTGTGTTTGTGGGGGGGGGGAATGTCACTGTGCTGCAGGTACATGAATGCTGCCAAGATAGGGGAAGACGTCCTCATCACTGCACAAGTTCTGAAGCAGGGGAAAACGCTGGCATTTGCTACTGTAGATCTCTCCAGCAAAACCTCAGGGAAACTCATCGCTCAAGGACGACACACTAAACACCTCGGCAGCAGCTAAACCGTCTCTTCTCATCAAAGTTGTACAATTTACTGTTTAAACTTGGGATTCTGGATATATACAGAATGGAGTTGCGCTGTTTTTTTGTAAGTACATAAGCTTGCAGAACAAAGTTGTGTTTTTTTCCCCCTAACTTATGTGTTTGTGTTGTCGTGAATATTGAGCAGCGAATGTTTCTTGTACATGCAATAAAACCAGCTGGACAAAGAGTCGGTTTTTTTCAGACTTTGCACTGTATTGAGATATGCTCAGCAGTAAAGATTAGAGAACAGAAAATCAGAACCCAGAAGTTACATGCCTTACACCCTTTTTTCAGCTAAAACACATTGAATCAGCAAGGAGCGAAACTTTACGTACTACTGTACTTCATAGTCTTTGAAAAAGCAAACCCTTCAAAACTCAATTTTAATTTAAAGAAGCTCAGCAGCAGATTTGCAACTTTAATAGATCAAATTAAACAGAAATCAGTTAGCTTTAAGCAAAACTTTTTTGTTAGGTATATAATTATTGTTAAATCTGTCACCATTGCAATTCATCACCGACCCACATCCCTCCAAAAAAAAAAAAAAACAAAGCGCAAAACATCAGATTTCAGTAGCTTAAATGAAATGGTGCATGAACGGATTGAACTGTGAAAAATCAACTTCAACATATCAACATGTCTTAACTCTGCACAATGCCTTTTGAGATACTCGCGATTTTTATCAAAGGCCTGTTTAGTATGTTTCTGAGAAAAGCAAATGACACAAAAACATCTTTAAGTCCAGCAAATAAAACTAAGGCAGTTTATAAGAAGCAATACCTACACCATATGATTTGACAAACACTCTTCCTCTTGTTATCTTTGCCTGTACAGGTGTTCTGATACCTGCTCATGCCTATCCTGGGCAAAAAAAATTGTCTAAACTTGTTTTAGAAGCCCTAGTAACATTACAAAACAAGCTTTAACAATCCTTTCTTATCACATCAAGGATATAAGACATGTCCATCGTAACCACCATGAAGACTTGTGTATTGTTTGTTCCGGTTTAGATGCAACATAAAGAGTTCATTCAGTGACCGATGCTGTTGACTGTGTGGCTCCAAGAGAACAACCAACCACTCAAAAAATCAATGTCCGTGCAGGTTCAAATAAAAAAATAAAAAAGCAAACAAAATGAAAGAAAGGGTGAGTAAGGAAAAGGGAATGAAGTAAAATAAAAATGTCAGAGCCAATCCAAAAAATGGGAGAAAATATTGGGACAAACATGGGAAGAATGGAGTAAAAATAAAAAAAAAATAAACAGGATGGGAAGCAAATGGGCTTCAGGTTAGAGGGAGAAAATGAGTGGGGGAACAAAAAGGAGATCCAAGCACAAGTTCAAATCTTTTAAAGGGACAGGGAGGAGATGAGTACATCAATTTGCTTCTGAAGGCTTAGGGAGGGAAGGAGAGGTAAAGGCTTGTCTCTGTGTGGCTGGGTGAAGCAAGAAGCCTTAATCAGGCATGTATGGGCGGAGGTGATCCTCGATGTCTCCCACGCCCCAGCAGGTCAGCTGGTCCTGGGGCAAATACAGGCACAGGCTGCACAACTTGAAAACCGTGGCCTTGGTTTTAGGAGTCTGAAACGATCAAAAAATACAACGGCATCATTATAGAGGACAGGGTTTTTAAACTTGATAAACCAGTTCATTTTGTTTTAAACGTTTCAACAGATGTACCTGCAGGTGTTGTCTGTCCATAAAGAGAAATACAGACTGGGTTGGGTTGTTCATCACCATTCCAGCTTTGTCTTTACGTCCCAAAGCATGCAAGCATTGCTTCTCATAGTCTCCATGATGAAATTCAAACTTGGCCTGAGAAGAAGAGGAAAGAGTCTGTATGCAAAGTCTAGGCTGCTGGTTAAATTTAGTAACCTGTAAAAAAGCTTCACTCTCAACTATGAACTGCTATTTGGATGTGTTATTTGGCAGACTTAGAAGAATAACATTTAGGCATATTGAAAAGGTTCAATAGAGTGGAGGTTAAGGATTTGGGTAGGCCATTCGAGAAGCTTGATATCAACCTGTGTGCAATTTTGTGTGCAGTTTGGACAAAGAAAGAAGCAACTCCCTCAAATGGAAACTATGAAGCTCTACATGTGTGGACAAGTCAAATGTTTTCTGTAGGAAAGTCCTACGGTCAGCGATTGAGCCGTTTGGCCAAGATGACAACAAGAATGTTAAGAAACAGGATATTTTCACCGAAATCACTGTTTTCATCAAACATTTGGTTTTGAAGGATGACTGACTGAACAGCTGTATAGGTACTCTTCCCTGACTGTTCAGTACGATTTGACTTCAGGTCGTTTATTTTTGCTCAATGTGTCCGACAAGACAAATTTTACATTAATCTGATACATAGCACATGGAGCGGAACATATTTATCAAGTAGTTACTCCAAAGTGATGATAGGAGCAAAGGTCTGACCTGCACAGGCCTGAAGGGCTCATCATCGGCCCCTTTCCATCTGGAGAACAGCAGACAGACGATCTTCTCAATATCATTGCGTGGCCAAAGGATAAAATCCATTTCTTGTGTGCAGCCTATCACATCCTAAAGAAAAAAGAAAAATAATTATAGCAACTAAGCATTTTTTAAGCCATGATTGGGGACTTTGTTCATATAGTCAAGTCTTACCCTTCGCATTGACTGGTATCGGGGGGCATGTAGTTGCACCACATCTTTTTGAAGGAGCTCTATCGAACTCTCAAGAGAATAGCTTGAATCGCGCACACCTCTTAGGATGTTTTCTTCGTAGTTGTTGGTCATCACAGGCACCACTTCAGCTACCTCAAAAAGTGCAGACTTCTTCTTCTGTTAAAAATAAAGAAAGCAATTTTGAGGGTTTCACAGGTCAGTACATATTTCTGGTTTTCTTTGAGGTCTGACCTGCCTATTCTGAGAGAGGGTGTTAGGGTCACTTGTGGAAAAAAAAAGACATTTTTTTTTGTTTATCTATTCCAAAATTAAACTAAAAGTTATGAAAAAAGTCAATAATGTTTTCAATTAACAAAAAAAAAGTTTAAATGACCTGAAATGGTGAAGAGACATAACAAAAAAGGAAAAAAAAAAAAGACAAAGCTATATTTAGAATAACATTTAAAAAGGTGAAGGATGCAAGGAAGAACACAAAGACAGAAAAAAAGAGAACATGTAACACAAAGAATAAATAATTTTCCATATTTTTCCCCCATACACATCTAGACCTGGAAAATGCTGAAATTAAATGTTGTACGTTTCCATCAGTTTTTAGTATTTGACTTGACAATAGCAAAATGGAAGATTGGCCAATTCACATTTATGATCCTTTATTTACTGCATCTCCAGTACAAATATAATGGAATATAGCTGTCGTGTTAACAAACCTTTTCCTTGAAAACGAAGGCTATATAGATCTTGAAGTCAAACTGATCAGCCAAAGATTCCCTTTTCTTCCGAAGTTGAGCTCGAAGCCGGTTTCTTGTTTGGTTTCTTCGTGAAGTTGGGTCCCCCATGGTTAGATTTTGTTGGTAGTGTCTCTTCCTCTCGTGTTATGTACTTTAGCGACACTGTCTATTTATTCTATACTTTTAAGAAAGGATGGAGCTGACAATGCATCAAAACTCTAAAACTAGATCCTCTAACCACTATGAACTTAAAAGACCAACAAATCAAATTTTAAACTAAGTCATTTCAATATTTGGTTGTTGTAAAAAGGCAGTTTTGAGAAGGGGAATGCTCAACAGGCTAAGACTCCATTGTCTTTATACCTGATCAAAAACCCATGTTTTAAGACATGGCCTTGAAGCCAAATTAACTTTTCTTTTTTTTTCCAACTGCCACTGAAATGAGTACAACAGATTTCAAGAAAACAACTCAAATGTGGCTCTCTTTTAGAAATGATAACTGAAACTAATAGAAAAGGCTGCTACAAAACAAAACACATATTGGTGACTTTTTTTGTTTGTTTGTTTGTTTGCTAGTGAGATTGTGAACTACAGCGAGCAGACCGATATTCTATAAACTGGGTCATCTCAAAGTCCCTGATCCATGGCTGCGGTTTTGTTTTGTTTCTCTGAACACAGACTGTGTTATGAGCGTGTTACAGGCGGACTGGGGATACAGACGAACATGGCAGGTAGACACAGATGCCAACAGATACAGGCACCCGGTAACATCGAAGACTACAGCGAAAGTAAACCGACATTTCCTGAACTTTTTCCGTCACTCATCTGGCCCTGGGCCCGTGCTGCTGCCACAGCTGATAGTCATGATGTGGGCGTATTTTTAGCACACTAGCTAAGGTCTGCTAGCTAGCTAGCAAGCCAACCTAGGTATTCATTTCTTGACACTAACTAGTAGTGAACCAGTGATAAAGCTACATCTTATTTTAAGACAGACTGGCTTAACTGAGGCTTTTTAAGTGTGGTCAGTCATCTTACCACGCCTTTTATTACATTTTCTGGCTCAACGAGACTGTCAGTGTTGTTATTAAAAGTCGGAAGACTGACGTTGTAACTGTTTCTGGTCACTATTTCAGCTCCATATTAAACTGTTGTCAACAACTTTCGACACAAATCAGTTGGTAATCGATTAAAATAAACGCTGAACTGCGAAACAAGCGTTAGCTAAACAAAAATCTCCCCCCTCTTCCAACGTCTGACGCTTCGAGCTAGTTCTTTCTCTTTTCTTCAGTCGTCACAACCTCCGGCTCGCCCCGCCGCATGCCATGTCAAGATAAATCGACCATCCAGCGGAGATCCCCCGTTCTATCAGTCGATGTGTGGCGTGTTCTGTCTCCTGGTGGGCCCATATTTAACGACGTGCCGTCCAACGTGTGCCCCGTTCGGTTTCTTTGTGTGTGTCTGTGTGTGTTTTTCAGGGCGGCTAATAACAGTACATTAGCGCTCGACGGGTTCTCTGCCTTCCCCCTCAAAATGGCTGCGCAGGCAGTTACAATAACTGGACGTAATAAAACACGTGACCCGACGGAGCCGCTTGGCTACCTGGTAAAAAAAAAAAAAAAAAACGATACGTGAGAACATGTCCGCCATGCTTTGTGTGGCGTGTTTGCCTTACATAGCTTTGCAACTATGATGGGAAAAACTAAAAATGTCTAGTTATCTGGAATATTGGAGCTCTTCTGGATGAATCATTTTTGCATTAATACAAATACGCTGTAACTAAAATAAGTTGCATTAGGCCTGGTTAGTTATTCGAACTTTGCAATGTTATGGTGGCTATACTGAAAATTAAAATACTTTTAGTAAACGCATTCTTTCACATTATAAAACTACCATTGTTAACATAAATAGAAAAAGATCCATATTTTGTCAAGGATTTTAATCTTTTAAGTGCATTAAACACCCTCACGCCCGTCATCGCAGAGCAATGATTAACTAGGTTCTTGGAAACACACACAAATATATTTTTCTTCATTTTTTATTTAACTGCAATCCTTAGCCCCCTCATAACACATACCACATATTCATAAAATCTAAAAAAATAAATTAGATAAGTAGATAGATAGATACATAGATAGATAGATAGATAGATAGATAGATAGATAGATAGATAGATAGATAGATAGATAGAAATTGCCACTCACAATACGGCGGCACCGTTACCGTACGATACATCCATGCTGTGTCATTTCTCCTTTTCTATTGGTGGAAGAAGGAGGCGGAGGAGAATGAAAGAGAAAATTCTCAATGGTGATTGGTGGCTTCACATGTGACTCGGTGTGTGTATTTAAGCCTCTGGCGCGAGATCTTTTAGTTGAGGGAAAACAAGGGTTATAAAGTGGTTCGGTTGAGTTTGTGAAAGGTGAGTAGCGTTTACGTCTCTTAAAGTTGGGCTGTTTGAAATATTCTTGTAATTAACATATTGGCTAGAGATTGTGGTGTACCGGGGGGTATATTTAAGTCAAATTTGTTTATTATTAGACTTGCATGGCACTGTCGTTAGCATAATTCTTGAATTAGCTTGTTTTTAGCACGAGAAGACGTTGGTATCCTGTTGTTTTTGGCCGTCTAGTCAACTAGAATCACAATCAACTTATAACTAGATGCCTAATTTGCTTTGGTTTTCTCTTGTACAGTAACTGTTTTAATTTGTGACTAACTTTACTTGTCAGATCCGGAAAGAAAATGAATTTCGTTGGAAACGTGAAGCAGCGGAGCTCCAATGAGAACATAAAGGTATTTCTTCTGGGGTTTTAAGCATTTTTGTTGATGAATTGTGTACGGGACTGATCGGGCCAACTCTATTTCTAAACTCACCAGACGGTGGTTAATTAAAGCCAGCTCTATGTATTTAACAGGTTAATTAAACCACCCCTTTTTTGTTTTTGGTGAAAAGGTCATCGAAGATTTTAAAACTTAAACTAACTTTAAGTTAGTTTCAAGTGGAATATAAACCCTGCAGCTAGGTTTAAAAAGTGACTACGTTGCCTTAAAATAATGTGGATCCTTTTTAGTATAGCTGAAAATGTAAGTTTCTGCAAGTTTATAAAAATATTTTCTTATTCAGAGGTTCAAGAATTTGTAGCTGCAGTCTTTTCAAACCAAACTCAACAACATTCTAATGGAATTTCAAGATGTCCTTCAATTAAAAAAAATACTACTTAAAGGAGAAATTCAAATTTGAAATGGGTTTACTAGAGGAATAGCGGATTACAGCATAACGACTCTTCTCCCTGAAACTGATTGGATTACTCTTTTTGTTAGGCTCTCAAATGGTTCAAATCTCTGAAGGGTGATTTAATCAGCCTCAAAACAACGGTGCTGTTAAGGTCTAGCCAAACATTAACTGGGCTGTGTCGCCTGCTCCTTAATGAGCATTCAAGAGGAACTTTCCCATGACCGCAGCAACTCTGCCCTATCATTGAGCTTGTGTCAGTTGTTTAAGGAGCCGTCTCTCTACTTTTAGTGAAATTGTAACTAAAACCTTTTGTGTCAGGTGATGCCAAGCTCAGAAAATCATAACTCTGAATACTTTCCTATCACGGCGCTCTAATTGGGCAGGTTTTGACTTGTGCCATGTTCTGGTTTTCCCTGAAGTCTTTTGTTATCACAATGCCTTTCTTTCTGAAAGTTTAATATTCTCTCCATGTATTATTATGTAGATGATTAAGTTGAATGCATGTTTGAAATTGATTTCAAGATGCAATCTATGCATTAAACTTTATGTATGTTTGCACTCATACCATATAAGGAGTCTCTAATTCTATGTATTTAATCAAAGAATTGCTGTAAAGGGGAAAATTGCCTTTTCTGATCTCTGAAGGTATATTTGTCTTTCAGAGCTTTTCTGTACCATCTCAAAAGGCAGTTGGACAACAAAGGCAAAGCCTGCAGGTCCTCCAATCTTCAGCAGTCAATACAAGTTTGAAATCGGCTCAGGTATGGTCTGCAACAATAGTCTTAATTGTATAGCTAAGGGGTCGTCCATTCCTAATCCCGATTTTTCTGTTTTAGACGGGGAAAGTTACTCCTAAGAGGAAAGGGTGGATACTGGACCAGTCAAGAGGTCAGAAGAGGGTTAAAGTAGAAGTAAAAGCCACACAAACAGAAGAAGTTGACCGTGTACCAGATGGCCTGTCCAAAGAAGCATATGAACTTATGGTCAAAGGTAAATTTATGATCAGTTCTGCAACTGGTGAAATTCCCCCTCACCCTCTAGAAATTACATCTTTGTCTTGTACTTTTCTAGAAACTCCTCCTTCCTCTTACTGGAAAGAAGTAGCAGAAGAACGACGAAAGGCTTTGTACAACGTCCTACAGGAGAATGAGAAGGTGAGTTAATCACTAGGGGTCAGATAATGTTTAGCTTTCTGAACGTTCCCACGCTCTAACTCCCTTGACCCTGGGAAGAAACCAGTCCAGACTGCAGTAAATATATTCAATCATTAGTTGGCTTTTGTCTACTTCTCTGTTCAGTCAGGCCTGTCAAAACTGTCTTCAGTGCTTTTAAGGTTCTTCAGTTTGGTAACCTTGTACTTTAAGCTCTGAACAATTAATTTCTCTTAAACCAGTTGCACAAAGACATTGAAGCCAGAGATGAGCAGATCAGCAAACTCCAGTCTGAGAATGAAGAGCTTCAGGAGCTGGCACAACATGTGCAGTATATGGCTGACATGATTGAGGTTTGTACCCTTACACTTGTTTCTCAGATTTTAACTCTGAATATCTACCAAACACCTGGCATGGATTTTCTTTGTCCTGTTTGTCTTAAAGCTCAACCGGATCTTAGATTGCAGTAAAGGCCATAATTAGGCCTTGACATATTATGTTTCTGAACTTGAATACTGCTTTTTATCCAAAAGTGCAGCGGTTTTAGCAGTGGCATTCAGGTCTGTAACTGGAGCTGGTGAGCATGGAGAGATTATGGCACACTTAATCCAAAAGTTTAAATGGCTCCCTTGTGTACTGAGTTGAAGTGTTTTTCACAGGGTAAATAAAGTTCATTGTAAGGGCACAATCGCTTGGTACAAATTAACAACTTGTATAATGTATTTATAGAGACTGACTGGAAAGTGCCCAGAGAGCCTGGAAGAAATGAAGGACATTGCATTTGATGCAGAAGAGGCAGATCCAACTGAGCAAGAGGAGGCAGACTACAGTGATGAAGAGACGTCAGCTCAAGACGAAGCAGGACCCTCAGGATTAAACTGACTTTAGAAAAGCCTCCTTTTGAAAGAGATGTGCCTTTTTTTTTTCTTTTTTTAGAGGAGCCCTGTTTAAAACTGAAACAAATGTTTTCCAGACTTGGTTTCAACCTTGTTATTTCGTATGTTAATAAATCTGGCCGTTGGCAGACCCTTGTCTAAGTTTAAAATGTAAAATTGCTTTTTAACTGATTTTGTACAATGAACTTTAAAGAAACTCTTTAAAGTTGGCTATTCTTCACTTTAAGGGTGTGTGATAGAACTACTACATTTGTCCTCAAGTAGCTCTTTTATTGCACTCATCTTTGTACATATATTTTGGCATTGTGACAACTCTTAAAGTTCAGTTTTTTTTTTTTTTTTTTTTTTTTTTTTTTTTCTTAAATGGGTCATATTGACTCAATTCTTGACACAAGGAAATCACTTTCCTGGTGAAGCTGAAGCAAAATTTTCCTGGTTACAATTTTGTAACCAGGTTGCTGTGTATTGCAGACTTCTGCCCAAGTCTCTCTTGAAAATGAGATCCAGATCTCAATGGGGTTTACCTGGTTAAATAAAGGAAATAAAAAAACTTTCTGCTGTCTATTAACTCACAGGGGCATTTTATATATGGATGCCTTTGCACCTTATTTATACAACCTCTTTGCACTTTAGTTAAAAAGCCATCTCTTTCCACATGCTAAGGCCTCCCTTTTTGTTTATGGCACAAAATGCATAGCTTGTCATTTAGCTTGTAACGCAAGCTAAAACAGCCAGTACAGAATTAGAAAAGAGTATGGAAAAACTTTTTTAAAATATTTTTTGCATTAATTTAATATGCAGTTCAAATGGTGGCAGCATGCCCTATTAAGAGTACTAAACATTTTGCTGGATTTGTGAGGGTACCTTGAGTGTTTGGGCCAAAAATTGCCTGGTAGTGCAATCTATAAATAATTTTTAGCATAACTGAGCCTGCTTCATCCCATACAGGTTGTTTCAAATTAGGGTGACAAAAAGGCTGCAATCTTTTTTTAAGTTGGATCGAAATTTCCAGGTCCATTGTTTACAGAAAATACAGACTTGTGTAGAAATTCAAAACAGTAATTTTAAATATGCAAAAATATACTTTATTGCAATATTGTAGCACAAGAAATACTGCTGACCACAACAGATGAGTAGTAGATGGATCAGTGCTGAAGCTATGCACCACAAATTAATTTCAATTTCAGCAAAGTGTTAAAACTGTAAATAACTTCACATGTGCACACTTTTGCCTGCTTGTACTCAACAGTGCTTAGGATTCACATGGCCCACTAATTATAAACACTGGTCAACTGCAAGTTCATAAAAGGGAGAATGCTATATACAGAGTGGGTTAATTTAGATGCTAGGCTAAAAATACTGTACTGCTATATGCACATAATCAAATGAAAATTGCTTCAGATTTGGACCATACTGTACTTTGCAAAAAAAAAAAAAAGGTATAGAAAAACAAATGACAATCTTTTAATAACTGTTCACACATTTACAGATAATACAGGGAAAAATACAATGTATAAGAATATTTAATATGGCTTTGAACTGGATTCAGAAGTTACATCTAAATGTAACAAGATCCATCTATTGTGGGTTTAATTCTTTAAGTTGTGCTTTTTTTTTTTAGATCTGAGTTCTGGCCTTAATGCAAATGTTTTATTGAAAATACATTCTCTTGAATTAGCTCTTTTTTTGCTAAAAAAATTGTCAAAATTATAATTAAATTTCCTTTGGTTACAGTAAATCTAGTTGATAAAGTAACATTTATAAATATATAGAAGTCAAATTTTTTTTATGATACTTCAATGAAGAAAACATATCAAATCTCCTCCAAAAATGATAATCTAATATATTTCTATTAAAATAAACTCCAATTAAAATTAACCATCAGTTTAAAAGATCATAATTAAACTATCAAGGTCAACAATTCATGTTAGACCTGAAAATACAACATAAATATGAAAATTATTCACAGAACATGGATTTTCTGCACAACTGCAGTTTAACTCCAAAAGACTAGAAGAGTTACAAGGAGTAAACAATAAATAGGAAACAGGTTTTTATATGAATGTTTGTCTTGGTGCGTTAGCACTTGACTCAGTAGTACAGGTAGCATGATACAAGCAGACATTTCAAGTGCAGCTCAATAAATCAAAATATAATTCAAAAGCTTATCTCAATTTAATTCAAAAAGTGACCTCGTGTCACTGATACCTAAAATATTTTGAAAATTATTGCGTACAGCTAAGGAGCTAAATTTTGTCAACTGGTGAACTTTCACAATGAACCAAAATAAATAACTGAAATACCACTCTAATAAATCTATGCACAATTTTTGCTTTGTGAACTCCATGACTTTAACCTTAAAGTATTCTCTGATTTATTGAGATGCACCTGTAGATCCTTACCTCTGGTCATTTTATTCCACACAGCGTTTAGAGATGTGGAAAAACAAAGCCTTTCATTATGTAAATGTGCAGTTAGCCTAAAACAAGGCTACGATACCACTCAGATCCTATCCTCTTTTTTTTTTTTTTTCTCTCAGATGCTAAAACGTGCGTTCTCTAGAAATCCCGAGCCGGATTTAGTACCCTGCAGTGGCTCCTGACCCGGCAGGAAAAATACATTTACAAAAAGAGTTTCTGTGGAATCTGCCGCCTCGACCTCATCAAGGCTCAGGTGGTCGAAGCTGACATCATCCAGTGGGCTCCTCATATCGGCGAGGTGCACAAAAATGAAAGAAAAAAAAAAATCATATGTACAAAACAAAGATTGCACTTGTTAAACTGCAAGCGTGAGAAGGCTCAGACATAAAACTGCTGAGTAAGTGGAACAGTGGGCCCCTGCTTCATCTCATCACAAAGAAGGCTGTAAACTGCTTTCTGACTTCACTTACTACTAAAAAAAAAAAAAAAAAACATCTTCCACCAACATGTCTTTCAGCCTCTGCAAAATCCCTGAAAATCAAATGGAACGTACCAGAAAACACGAATCAAATTACACTGTGAACACAACCAGGTGTATTTTCCAGCCGTGTAATTTACAAGCTTACTAGTGCAGTCTTCTGAGAGCACTTAAAAGCAATGCAACTAAAACATGCTGCAATAATTACTTTAAAATCACAAAAAAATTAAGCGTCACGTAGGTCTGTAGATATGAACAGATTCCTTAATAGTAGGTGATGTGGTTGTTGTGTGCTTGTTTCCAAGGAGAGGATGCTTTGCAGGAATATCCACAGTCTGTACAGCAGCAGCAGCAGCAGCTCTGGGTCCAGTCAAGTTCCAGCTTTGCTTCCAGTTCAGCCCGATACTTGGCCTGCCTGGCTCAGAAAGCAAGTTAAGAAAGGAGGAGTGCGGGGGTTGTCTCATATTAAAGTAAAAAGAGTCCACGTCTGGATCAAGGAGGGGTATAGGTTGTGTGTTACAACCATCTGTTTGGTGTTAGTTCTTCTTAAGAGGCAGCTACGAACATAAATCAGTTTCTTGCCATCAGATGAAGAAGCAGAGCAGCTCGGAGAGCTCGACGTCGTCCCTCGGCGCTCATCGGCAGCCGGGTTTGTTAGGTTTTAAGCGGCTCGATGATTCAGAAGGCGGTGGTGACGGCGTTTCCTCTCCGCGTGCCCAGACGGATCATATCCCCAACCACAGTGTCCAGCTGCTCGTACGCCAGCCGCCCCTCCTCGCCTGCAACAGCAACAAGGGCCATTTAGAAACGCAGGAGGTTTTTATACAATGATCATTCTTGATAAACCAATTATCAAGGATCAAGCATCTTTTGTCAGTTTGTTTTTCTGTTTAAATATGAAGGTAATTTTTCCGACGTGGTCAAAAGCAGTGGAATAGAAAGTTAAAATAGGTTGGATTTATTATGTTTTTTTATGTTTAAAATAATAAAGTCTATCAAAGAAGAGAACCTAAAATTTGGTTCCAAACCTCATTTCATGCAAGCAAAGTATGCTTACCCCCTGTCTGTCGCTGGTCATAAAATACGTAAGTGACCGATGTCAGGCTCACATGCAACAAGAATGGATTTTATTTGTATTCTTTTGTTGTTATTCATGAATATTTGTTCAAAACAAGTGGGGACACTCAGTTTTATTTTTGCTTTAAACACGGGAAGAGAATAGAAAACAGCATCTAAATGTCTATCATTACATTTTGATCACAAAAACAAAAAAAGCAGACTACACTTTAACCTAACTAATAAAAAAGGAAAAATAATAAAACCAGATGTGTTTTTGCTTTTCTATCCTTATGAAAACAAAAAACTACTCATAAGAACTGAAATTATTTTTTTTTTATTCTGTGTCAAACACACATGCATTAGCTCTTAATATAAAAAAATGAAAGTAATACTGCATTTGGATTCATCTTAATATTATTTCCAAACTCTTTACCAGGTAAGGATATTTTGTGTAAAGACAATTTTAAAATAATTATTTGTAGTGTGATACAGCATCCTGAGCAACAGCTTGATACACTTGCAAAATAAAATCCATCACTTATAACATCTAAGTAATATTAAGTTACAAGTTATACTATGCCAGTAGGAGGCATAGTATAGGTTGACATCAAATGCAGGTTTTTAAGTAAGTTCCCCAAAATAAGATTTTCAGTTAAAAAAAAACAACAAAAGAGAGAAAAAGGTTAAAGTAAAAGTACAAGCTCCACTCATACTAGCTCTCATTTGAACATAATCAAATGAGAGCTATGCATTGACTGTACTGAGAAATGATTTGATTTCCAAGGATTCAAAACAGCACTCACCAAATGTGAGCAGCGTCTCTATGGCGACATGGCGCAGCTCCTCATCAGCTGAATCACACAGCGCTACGACTGCTCTCAGGCTCTCCACTGCCTTCAGACGCATAAAAACAGCTTTATGAATCCGATAAGCAAGTTATACTTTTCTATCTTTAGAAGTGTGTAAGTGCTTTCAGACAATAGTGGGATGTGACTGACCTGCAGACAGCTGAGAGCCGAGCAGGCCGCCCTCTGGCTCTGAACTCCAGCCTCTGACAGCGCCTGGGTGTAGTACTCTACAGCCTACAAACACAAGACAACATTCAGATGCTGCTTCTGCTTAGACTCGACGCAAACCTCGGCTACGGTCGCCACTGCTCACCCTGGTCCTGAAGTGTCTGTCTGACGCTCCAGAGGAGAGGTAGTCGGCTGCTGCCTTGTTGACCTGGGGGTCTTCGGCTGTCAGCAGGGAGGCCAGGGCCCTCAGGGTGAAGTTTCGAGGCCAGAGAGTCGACAAAGGCACCTCCTCCAGTTGTACCAGACACCGAGAGAAATCATCACTGCACAGGATCTCTGCAAAGCCCTCTGTGAACGAACACAAGCAGAAAATGATCAAAACCTCTGCTTTCAATAACAAGCATTTGGTTGCATTTTGGACAAGCTTTGTTGCCCTTTTAAGCCTCATAAAAACACAAAGTATTGCATTACTCTAAAAACAGAAAGAAAAGGATAATAACATTTCAATTTGTATTTTTTTTTTTCTAACAAGTGTGGCATGCATTTGTATTCAACTCCCAGTATTCAATATTCTGTAGGACCATATTTTGCAACAATTAAATTAGATTTTATTTAGGGGCATGAGAGGAACAAACGGGAATCTTTAGAAATGCATAGCAACCCCAGCAAACACACAGATGTTTGTAATTCCAATTAAAAAACACATCTAAAAAATAAATACATTTAAATTACTGGGTATTAATAGTTTTGTACAGATTTAATGATTTGGGGTAACTTGGAAGATAAATGTACCATATGAACAAAAGAAGCAATGAACTTTTGATGTACTCAAATCTTTACAAAGGCTTTTCTTTTTCAAAGTGATCTGAAAAATATGAACTTCAAATGATGTTCTCTTCTTTCAGCACAGCTAAGGATCCATATATTTACCGTAGTTTTTGGGTTATACATTTAATTTCCATCAGTGTCAATTTACTGCAAAAAACTTAAACAAAACCTCAGAAGCCTGAAAAGTCATCAAATTACATTTATTAATAACTGCAAAAAACCCCAAAAAAACAAAAAACAAATGCTGTTTGGTTTAAGTTAAATAGTTTAAGTTAAATAATTATTTGAGGAAAAACATAAACTGATCTTTAAAAACATTGGCTTTGCCTGTTACTACTCACCTTCTCTGGCCAGGTGCAACAGGTGAGTCTCCATGTCCTGAACGTCATGCTGTAGGATGTAGTCGTGGAACTGAAACACAGTCAGGACGTCCCGGGAGAGCGCCGCAGCAGGAGGGCCGTGCGCCGCAGCAGGAGGGCCGTGCGCCGCAGCAGGAGGGCCGTGCGCCGCAGCCAGCTCGCTCCTGTCCACCATCTCACCCACAACCATGGCAATCACTGAAGAAAAGGAAAAAAATATATTGTTGATTGCAACAGTTTCAGTCTTAAATACATTTGCATATAAATTTTAATAAATTAAATAAGTGGTTGCAGTTAATAGCTGAGCATGATCTAAATTGGGTGCAGATTGAACTGCAGTTCCCTCTAAATCTGGACCGGAGTGCAAACTAGAAAAATTTTAAGCTCTTTTATGAACATTTAAAGTAAATGCAACTTTTCTAACTTCCTCCAGCAGATTGCTGTGCTGCAGTGCTAATGCTAGGATCAACAAGTAACATTTTTGCTTTGTTACCTCAAATTCTGTCCTTATTTTTTCTACATTGTAAAAGGCTTTATATCAATTATATTTACTTTATTGTTCTCTTTTTTTCAAACAAAATGTAATAAACTGAAATAACACCCACTGACATACTGTGGGTTAGTCTAACGCCCTCAACATGGATCTTAAATCATTCCAATAAAGATATTCACTGCAAAAGTACAAAATCTTACCAAGTAATTATTATTTTTTTGTCTAGATTCTGGTGCATTTATTTTTATTAAATGAAAATAAGACAAAACGAACAAGTAACTTTTCAGCAAGATATAACTCATTTCACATCAATAACTCCTTAATATTGATTTTAAAAAAGTATTAGTTCCACTGGCAGATTTTTTTTCCACTTATAACCGGTCTTGTTTCCCATGTCATAAGTGAAAGAGTCTGACAGTAGAGCTAGTGCTTTTTTAAAATCAGTATTAAGGAATTGTTTTTAAAACAAGCTCCTATATCTCGCAGAAAAGTTACTTTCTAGTGTATTAAGATTTTTGCTCTAGAAATTAGAGAAGATTTTGTATTTTTGCAGAGTTGTTATTACTTAAAAAAATGAACTCAGTTAAAATAACTAAATAAACATGTCTTGTAAGTTAATCTAAACAATAAAGGGCATTTACATATTAAATTATGGAACGTGTAGACAAACATAATCATGCGTTTAAACAGCTTGCTTCTGAGAAGGAATTTAATTGTCTAATTTCTAGCACAATTACCACAAACTGTTTGCAGTCTTCCTACACATGGATCCTGTGTAACAGGCTCTACCTCAGGAACAAAATTAAAACTATTGTTGGTTTACAGGTCAAGTGCCGACCTGTGTCAGCGCTGTGTGGGCGTCTCTCCTGCAGCACTGCTGAGTAGCGCTGGTTCATGTGTTTGATAACCCGGTCCAGCGTAGTGTGGAAAAGCCCCGCAGAGCCGCTGCACTCTGACCACAGAGTCATCAGCTGCGGGCGCTCTGCAAGGCTCGGGAGAACTTGAAGGAGAAACATCGTACAACGTAAGATCAGGCATTTAGATTTTATTTTAAAATTTTTTTATCAAACTCTGGATTTTAAGTTGCCAGCTGGTACCATCGGCAGCAGAGGTGACAGCTCCTAGCCTGTCAACGCTGATCTCTGCCAGCTCCTCCAGCAGCTGCGTCTGTCCCGACAGTTTGAGGAGAATACTGCGTCGCTGCCACACACCCATCCCGCTGGTCAGCATCTACCAGAAAATTTTGTGTTATACTTCAATAAATACATCATACTCCAGTTTCTGATGGCAGAAGACTGAGGAAAACTACCTGGATGAGGTGAATGCAGTACTGAAGGTGGATGACGATGGCTACGTCCAGGTTTTCATTTCCAGTGGTGAGCGGCATCGGACTTCCTGCCACGCTGTTTCCAACCCCGGTGTCCTCTGTCAGGGCTTCACTCAGGTGTCCTCTGGCCTCGGGATGCTGGCTCCTGAGCAGCACACACCAGCAGCGGCCACAGGGTGGCAGCATTTTAAAATGTCATACTTTTCCAAAGACACCAGGTTTTCTAACAATCTGAACATCAGAGTAGAAAATGTTGATTCAGTTGTGTTCAGCTGTCTGTATGTTTCAATAACAAAAATCTCCAAAAGTTCTACAGTATTTAAAGGGCTATTTTACTGATTTGTTGTGATCTGGAGAAAATAATCTCCTTCCTTGCAAAAACAAAAAATTTCACCAAGAGTTTTTGGTCTTAAGTGAAAGAAAGTTAGAAAGATGAAATTGAAGTAAAACATCTAATCTTCTAGTTCCTTCAAGTACTCACTCAATTCTTTCTGGGTCTGTATCTAAAGGTGGAGATTTCTGTGGGAGACTGCAGATGCCTGTGTTGTCGTCTCCGGTGTCATCATCATCAAAGTCGGACGTGTTGAGGAAGTCGAAGCTCTCCAGGGCGCTCTCCACCGTCAGGCTGAGGCTGGACGACCGGCTTCTGTGACCTGGCAGACGACACTGTGGAAAAACAGGAGCACCACATGGAACAAAGGACATTAAACACTACAAAAGATGAGAAAAATAAAAAGGTTAGAGCCACAAACCTCACTATACTACTTTATTAGCAGTTTTGATAAACCAAAACAAAATGTAGTGGGAATGTTAGGACTTTTCAACATATTTTACATTAAAAACATCTAAACTTTATAGAGTCTCCTTTAGGGAAATGCCTGAGTCACCTTATCTGAAAAAAAAATAAAATAGTTCAAGCAGATAGAATGGAAAGCACCTGAAAACTTGGATTTTCAAGTCTTGCCACAGATTATAATTTGGATTTAGGTCTGACTGGGCCATTTTAATACACGTATAAAACTTGATCTAAACCTTTCAGCTGTAGTTCTGGTTGTATGCTTAGTGCTGCTTTTCCTGCTGGAAGGTGAATCTAATTTCCATGCAGGGTTTGAACTAATTATAGAGGATTTATTATGCAAAATTCACATTTTGCAAGTTTTTATACTTCCATTTGGGTTTCAACTTTTTATAAAAACAGCCCCCCCCCAAAAAAAAGAAAAAAAAAGAATATTTTTGGAAATAAGTTAATGTTTTTTATGTGTCTGGTATGAGAGTCATTTCGAAAACCTACTGATGGATAAGTCACAATCCACAGGACTGTGTCGTTACCTAGCAACCCTGAGCCCTCACCTAGCAACCCAAACTGAAATCCAGCTGAAAAAGACCAGAGTTTTGTTAACACTAACCTGTTTAAGGAAGCACAGCAGGTTACCTTTAACAAGTTACATCAATCGCATTTTATAAATTATTTGTAAAGCAAATGTAAAAACATGAATAATTTCCTGCCATTTAACAATTTTGTACTATTTTGTATTGTTTACTTGCAGAAAAAAATAAATACATAAATAAAGTTTATGCTTTTAATGTTAAGGAAGTGTTAAACATAGGGCAGTAATAATACTTATAAGCTAACAGTAAGTGTGAAGGGCATTTACTGCCTCTCTCAGACCCTTATCATCATAGATAGCAGTCCTTGATGTGATTATCACCTTGAGTAGGTCCTCCAGGCGCATCACTTCTTGCTCCAGGTCTTGCAGCTCCCTGCAGCGATGGGTCAGCGACTCCAGCTTGGTCAGCAGGCTGTGGATGGCTTCCTCCAGGCTGCTCTCTAGGAAAGCCCTGCTCCCCTCCCCCGCCCAGCCCAGGCTCCCCCCGCCTTCAGCCGAGCTTTCAGCAGGTGAAACAATTTCTGAAGACGTCAACCTCTTCACAAGCTGCCTGGTCAGGTTGCCCGGCTCCTCCGTGTCCAGCTCCACCGGCTTTAGTTCGTCGGCGTGGTCCAGGAAGACGTCCTCAGGCGCCACGGTGGACAGATGTCCATCAGAGCACAGCGACGGAGCGGCCGAGCCGCAGTGGGAGATGGAGTAGCGCTGGGACTCGGTGCGCTCCCACTCCGAGTCGGCAACATCGGCTTCATCACTGGCAAGGCTGGCACTGTTCCTGCTCCCTCTGCTTCCCGTTTCCCCGTCCTCCTCATACACTTCCTCCTCATCCTCCTCTTCCTCTTCCTCCTCTAAGTGCTCCTCTGCAATGGAGTCCTCCCTGGTCTGCAGGATGGGGGTGGGTAATGAATCTGTGTCTGGAGGAGTGACAGTGATCTCAGGGTTGGACTGGCTCTGGGAGAAGGAGCTCTGGGCGGGGCTGGGCGAAGACCCCGACGTGTCAGAGAAGGTGAAGGACAGACGTTTGCACTCGGCCACACCGCAGCCGCCATTCTCAAAGACATCGTCTGGTAAAGTGGACTGGAAAGGCAAAGAAAGGAGTCAGACTTTAAAACATCGAAGACAGCGAGACAATTTCAAATGTGAGCATCTAGACAGGAATGATCAGAAACGACAGCTTTAACTCTTCTCTTTAAAGACTTAGGGCTAAAATGATTTAGTTCCAAGGAGAGTAAAAAAGTGAAGTAAATAATAGAAAATCAAGTGTTGGTGAGTCATTTACTTACATCCTTATTTCTTTGTATATTATATTGATTTTCAGATTTCAATGATGAATTTAACGCCTTGTTTTTCTGAGGTGGAAGGAATTATACAACAAACAAAATCTATTACTTGTAAGAAGAATAGATTTTCTTTAATCCACACAAGAAGATATTTTTCCATACAGACAATAATATGAACTTACTAATATTTGGATAAATGTTCATAAGGTAAAATCAATGTAGAGAATTAATTTTGCAGCCACCAAGCTTTTTCCATATTTCCTGCTGGAAGTTCAGTCTCTTTTTTCCATGATATTTTACATAATATAGCTTTCATAACTACCTCAGTGCAAGGTCCACTTCATTCAATTTAATTCAATTCAAAAATAATTTATTAATCCTAAAGAAAATATATTCACTCCAGAACCAGTTTTGACATTGTGGTAAAATCTCAACCATCTAGATGTTGATCTGAGGTAAAGTAAAAGAAAAATGGAGGTAATACAGCTTATAATTTAATCCATCCACTCAGTGGATGGCACTAAAACGACTGACAGTAAAACAGCCCCTCAATATGATGCCTCCATTACCGTACCTGATGGTTGATAGTTTAATTAGTCATTGTGAACAAACTTCTTAATCTCCATTTCACCCAACAATGAAACTTTTCTCTGGAAAGTATTTGGCTTGTCCACGCGGCAGGATGTGAATTCCTGGAGAACTTGAACTTCTCAGTCTAAATGTTAATATAAAACTCTCTTTATTAGAGGCACTGATGTTACACCTTTTTTCAGATTGTAGTAGCTTTATGTCTTGGTTGGTTCTTTTTTTACAATCTCATTTCATTTGTAGCTGATTTTTTTTGGCTGGAGAATACACAGCCGAACTCTCCAACTAAACAATGATCCCAGATTAAAACGACCCCAAACACATGCAACATTAATGCCTTCATCAAATGTATGCAAATTTATCACCAGCACTGCATAGCATGAATGGCTAGAAGCAAGTCATGCACATCCACAACCTAAAACCTAAAACAGGTTTTAGGTTTGCACTCTAAAACCTGCAATTCTGCAGGTTTTAGAGTGAAGCTGGACAAACCCAGCTCAGTCATTTCAGTGAGGCAGGGCAACACAGTTAGGTTCCAGAGGCGGGGCGGCGGTGGGCTGATCAGGGGCACACAACACACTCACATAGACCTCCAGACTGGATCTGGGCCTTGGCCGGAGCGAGGCCAGGTCACCAAAAGAGCGGCTGCGCCTTAGCTTCTCCAGCAGCGTTTCTCGCACCATTTGGAGGAAGGAGAGGCGCTGGCGCTCGACAGGATATGGCGGCCACTTCTTTACCCAGAGCACACAGGGATGAGGGAGAGGGGCGTTTGGGGTATGAGCAAGAGCATGATTATGAGACACCGAAGGGCATTATGACGTGGAACTGGATGGATGAGGGTTAGTGCAACACTGATGATGTATAAAAATGATTCGGTTTGTTTTGTCATGCAACACAGACAGTGCTTGGACTTACAAAGAAGGAGCTGTCCTGGAAGGTGGGGGTCTCGGGAGTACCCTGGCTGTAGACCGATACTCGTCTCTGGAGGGCTGCAGCTTTGCTCAAGTTGCCCGATGACAGAGTCAGGTCTTCAACATCGAAGGGGCTGATCGAGTGAAAGAAAATTATATGAATTATGAGAGGGTTCCAAGAAAGAACTCACTGAACTGCTAATTTCTCGTTTCCCCACTAGGTGGCAGGACATCACTAGCTATACACCAGCACTGTGTTTGCAGCTCCTAACAGTTGTGGGCGTTTTGAATATGAAGTGAACATATGGCAAGTCCAGTAATAGACTCTAAAAAGATCAAAATAGACATTGGCTGGATCCCATAGCTCTGCTATGCAGCAATTTGTTCCATATGCTGGGATAAGCAACTTGCCCTACCAAGATTAACTTAAAACTTAAAATGATGAAACGACGTTGGAGGAACGCTTTGTATTTTATCAGAAAATGTGATTTCATGATTGTTAATTCTTACAAACGTCTACTTACTACCACGTCACCTCCAGGTTGAGTTTGATTGTTCCCAGGTCATTGACATCCACAGCCACCACCTGGGGCAAGGCTGTGAACAGCTCCTTGGTCTCACAGATGACGCTGCCCACCAGCATGTGAGTGGCCAAACCCTTCAGCTCGGTCACCTATCGAAGGCAAACACATGTTTTAGTCCCCGACTGCAGCTGCTCGATGTTTTGTAACCATGTTTTCTCTAAGGCACCTTGATGTTGATGAGATCGGAGATGAGGGGCATGAAGACCATCTCGTCTCCGTCCCAGCTTTGCCTGGAGTTTACTTCGATTCTCCCCTTCAGCTTCCAGCGCTGCCGACCGTACCGCATGAAAATCTGATGGATGGGACAAAAAGAAACGAGACTTTAACGTAAAATTATTCTTACTTGGAAATTCTGATTACTGAGTACTATCCAGATACAGTATGTAATCTTTTAATACAAAATTTAATCCTCTATCAGCTTCTCAATGTAATATTCAACAATGTAGCTGCTAAATATTTAATTGTCTTCTTTAGCTGACTTCTTACTGGCAACTATAATGAAGTTTTAGGACTTAGAGAACAGAAAAATTTAATTCCCTTATGAATATAACCAGAGGGAAATCAGGGATATAAACTGTGGGAGCTGTTTTATGCAGACATTTGTACACTTGGACAGGCAAAAACAATACTCGTTAACACACTTTGAACAATGATAGTTAGCATGTGGCATAAATGAGATACAATTGCTTTAAATCTAACTGAAACTGGACAGAAAACAAAAACAGCCCCAGTTAATGTCATTTAATAAAAATGGTTAGAAATTCATCCTCCAAGGATTCCCTACATGTCAGGATATACTACATCAGGCCACATTGTGGCGATATTCAGTCATTTTAATTCAAGAAGCATGGATAAATATTATTCAGTCAATATTTACTAGCATCTATCTATTTAACACTGGCAATCATTGTGAAATTATATAATTGCTTGTATAACAAGCTAGATTATTTTGGCACATAAAGGCTTCCACTGAAACCTTTATGTTTCAGTGGAAGCATAAGGTTTGAATAGTAAATCCAAGTAAGTTGAATTTAGTCATTTTTACTCAACAAAGGGTGTGGACATTGCACAAACTTTGAAAGGCCTCTGAACTTTGCCGTTTTCCTCTGATCTTTTTAGAAACATACACTTCATGCAGCATTAATCAAACTATTTTGCTAGACAGGCTATCTTCATCACTTTATTGCTTCTATCATCTAATCCTTTCACTTTTTTTTTTTTGCTTATGACTGGGATTTTTTTTTGCGCCCACTTTGAAATTTTGATTGTCTGCTTAAGAAACTGCTCATTTTGCAACATCCATTTTCTTCACAGGGGTAATTTTGACAATAGCAGCAGGGGTTAAGGAAGCAGATGACAAGATCAAATGGGTTCTCGAAACATATTTAAATAAATATTGCTTGCGAGTTGTCAGTGTTTTGTGTTATAAAGTAAACTCCATCACATTTAAAGGTCAACCTTTTCAATGACCTTTTCAAGCGTCTCCATACTCTTGACTTAGGTTGAAAGTGATTTCTCTTCTTTACCCCCATCTGACAGCAAGCCTACATTTCTAGAATAAATTTCAACCAGTCATTGCCTGATGTGTAGTGTGTAGAGCTGTGAGTCAGACAAAACAAGAGGGTGTTCATTTGTTTTGGGATTGTATTTTGTAGAGTTTTTGTGGTTAAATGTGGGATAATAGACGTACAGAATGCAGTAAAGTACGGTATATAAGAGATAAAGTTAATAAGCAACAGCCATCTGACAGCAAGAAGTCCCCAGAAACAAAGTGAGAAATAAATATTATACGTATGCTCTCAGAGCTAAGTTTAATTTTATGAGTCACTAAAAAAGTAGACGCTATATAAATAAGATATACCAAAACTACAAAAATAGGCCAGCATCTGACTTTGCAGATTTGACACTGGCATATGAATAAAGCCAAACCCTTAAATACTGCTTTCATGCACAGTTCAGCTAAAATCAGAGTAGAGGGAAAAATGTAGTAAGGTGAAAGGGGAAATATAACTTAGATAGAAAATTTTAATGTCTTCCAAGTATGAAATATAAATAAAATCACAGCGAGCCTTTTCAATGTCTTTCAAAGTAAGCTTAAAACACAACAAAGAGCCAAAAACAGGAAGCACCTCCATATATGGATGACGGCATAGAATCTAATGACACAGTCTTTTAGCTTCTTTATGATTATTATAGTATACAAAAACAATGTTTCTCATGTCAAATAGATGTGCAGCTGCTTACAAAAACAAAATTGGGTCAACTTTGCAAGAAAGATTATCGTGGGCAACAACCACTGGAACTAAACAGGTTTAAAAACTGGATTCCTCCTCATCCTCAAAAACATAAGCATGTTTTGCCTGAGGGTTATGAAACAACAATTTTTTAACTTTAGGGAAAGGAACAACCCAAAGCTGAGAGAAGAGGGCACAGTGTGATAGCTTAAGCTTTTAAATCGACTGGGTGTCGTTTGTGAGCATAAAGTCAATCTGGTCAGAAAACTGATTATTTTTTTTTTTTACAACTGTTTACACTTTTTAACTGGAACTTATACCTTCACTAAAAAAAATCTGCAGAAATATTGAAAGGTCTTATTTGCTCTAGTGGCCTTTATTTGATAGTGAATTGACAGGAAAGTGTCAACTGTATGTTGTTTTTATAACTTATCATTTTTGTGTTTTTATGACATAAAGTACTTTGAACAGCATTGTTGTAGAAATGTGCTATACAAATTAAATTGATATACTGTATATATATATATATATATATATATATATATATATATCCGCACCGTTAGCTGCACCTTTTCTGTGATTGGCTGATGTTTTGTGGGCGCGTTCAGGGGCGTCGATTTCAATTGTCAATCAGAGAACTAATCTTCCCAAGTAGTCAAAACTTAAGACACGTAACGTTATTAGTAAGTCACGATCCTAACAGTAAACAGTTATTCGACCAACTGATGCTATTCTTACAGGTCGCACATTTAAAAGTTATCGAATGAAAACGAGGCGCTTGTTTGAGGCTCTTATTTTGACAGCGGTGTCTGTATCCGGAAGACAGTAGATGTAGCAAGAGTCAAAGGTCCTCTCACCAGAGTTTGCCTGAGTTGTGTGTTTCATCGAACGTTCCACTTTTTTCGACTTCGTCCGTTACAGTTTGCATGCCCTGCATGGTGAGATAATCCTCCTTATGGCGCTTAAACGCCAGAATTCCTTCGCTGACTGTAAAGTGATGATTGAACCTCGATCAGATATTTCATTATTTACATTGCTGATCTATTATGAATCTCGACTGCTTCAATTTGCGTAATGTACAAATGCATTTCTGTGCCATCCACCTTTTATACCTCTGAATCCCGCCTAACAACAAGTCCAGTCAGAGTCTCTGACCTTTGCCCTAGTGAACTAGTCTGTACATAACGTAAGCTGGCTGCTCCTTGTTGCAGGTGATGTTTCGGGGTTTATCCAGGTTTCTGAGGATCAACCCGGTTTCTGTCCAGAGAAGCATGTCTCATAGCAGTCTGGATGGGAAAGTGGCTATTGTGACAGCCTCCACAGATGGGTGAGCATGACTGAGCTGTTTGCAGAGCTCTGAGTCTGGAACAGCTTTAACAGAAACGAGGACGTGACTGTGGTCTGCTTTTCTAAGAGAGCGGATTTCCAAAACAAAAAGAGAAAAGAAAATGTAGTGTCTCAGTTCCAATATGTTGCCAATGTGTTTTTATTTAAATAAATGTTTCAGTGGTGATGTTTCAAATGACACATGTTGACTCCCAGTGCCTTGCAAATGTTTTTCTACCCCTTATACTTTTTGACATGTTGCCGCAATTAAACCTAAAATCTAAAATGCACTTTATTGGGATTTTTTTTTTGTGATAGACCAACCTGTAAGTGTTAGTTTTTAAGTCTTGCCACACATTCTCCCTTTAATTTAGCTCTGGACTTTGACTGGGACGTTTTAGCACGTGAATGTGCTTTGCTGAGCACCGATCAGCATCTAACTGTTTCAGTTTTAGACTTTAAAAATGTCATAGATGAGCCTAAATTCTCCTACAAGGATAAAAATTACCTTTATTTGGGTCTTAAATTAGTATATTAGTTGATTTATTCTTTCTTCTTGACATTTGCTTATTGTTGGTTCTTTGGGAAAATTACGATCAAAGCATCATTATTTACAACCAGCTCATGGACAAAGTGCATATTTAACAATGTTTTAAATTTATTGAAGTTATTTTGGAGAATTTGCTTCGGTCTTTACTAAATTGAAGTTACTGAAACTTGCAGAAACCATGTTTGCCGTTTTGTGTTACCTTAAACCAGCTTGCATGATGCTGCCACCACCATGTATCCCAAAGGGAATCAGGTACAGTGTGATGTGCACACGCAGATTAAATTACATAGTTGGTTTATTTGGCGTTGTGAGATTGAACACAAATCTGTATTGTACGTTTTTGTACATTTTACTTGTATCCTGCTTTTTGTTGGCCTAATATATAAAATCCCAGCAAACCACATTGACGTTTGCGGTTGCTGTGGGGATAAGACGGGTCTGGAAAGTTTGGCGAGGCTTTGTTCATTCATGATAAGACTCCGCTTTTCCTCTTTCGCCTCAGAATCGGCCTGGCTGCAGCTCAGGCTCTGGGAAAGAGAGGGGCCCATGTGGTCGTCAGCAGCCGGCGGCAGGCCAACGTGGACAAGGCTGTGGCTTTGCTGAAGAGCCAGAGCATCCGAGTAACTGGAACCACATGTAATGTAGGCAATGGAGAGGACAGGGAGAAGCTGGTCCGACTGGTGAGCTCTCGCGTCTTCAGTGGTGAAATATGTGGAAATATACAGGCTTTCTGCGAAAACTAGTTTAAACAAAAAACAACAGTCAGAGGTATTAAGGGAGCTTTTTATTTACATTTACCCCCAGTCAATGGAAAATCCGGCTGAACTCTTGGGCAATAACTGCATTATTTTTCCAGGCAAACCTCAGACATTTCCTGTTGCCATGGAGCAAAAGACCTGTAGAAGGTTCTGCTCAGGAGGGATTTGAAACCCACTCCTCCTTACCGAGCTTCAGCTGAGCTCCTTTCTTTCAGAGTCCGATGTGGACGACTCTGGTGAAGTCGTTCCAAGGGGCCTCAGTCTGTCTGAGGGTGTTGGGGGGTGGGAACATTTTCTCTGTCTGAAGACATTCAGATGGTTTGCGCTGGTGTTTGTTGTTGTTATAGGTGCTCTCCAGCTGTCCCAAGTTCACTTCACTTCATATTATTATTCCTGGAGACCAACAATCTTCCTAAGTACTTCAATCTTAATCTCGACAGCCCGCAAACGTTTCCACTGCAGAGATAAGTTTTGAGGTACATCCAGGAAAACCACAAGCACGCAGCTATGCTTGACTTGGAGGATACCTGACTGCTGTGTGAGGTGTCTCCATGGAAACCATGCCTTTATAAATGATTGTACATATGGTAGGCCCATAAACGGCCAATTCTTTAGCTTCTGTTTTGAACGTCCTTTGTTTCCTGCCTGCATCTAATGTGTCATACTGTTGGACAGCCTGTCTGCAAAGCAATAATCGTTTCATCCCTTTAAAATGAATCTTTAATAGTTTCCAAACTCGTGTAAATCTGCAGATTGACTTTTCGAGTTTCCTTTTTTGTGAACTGCACCAAGGTTTTAAATGTGTTTCATATTATTTGAGGCCTATGTCTTGTTGCATTGTATGCTACGTTGCAGCTTAACTCCTCACTTTGTGTTGCACTTAGACTATGGATCAATGTGGGGGCATCGACATCCTGGTGTCCAACGCAGCGGTCAACCCCTTCTTTGGAAGTACCTTAGACTCCACAGAGGACGTGTGGGACAAGGTAAACGCCACGACTACGAAGCTTCAGGACTCGTTTTTTAACTAAAATAGTGGGGCTTTTCACATTTTGCCTCATCATATAAACTAACTGTACTGTATTTTATTGGGAGTGATGGATTAGACCAACGAAAAGCAGTACATATTTGTGAAATGGAAGGGAATTCATGCTTTTCAAATTCTTTACCAACAAAAATCTGACCCCAGTGACCTGAAGTCCATATGTTGTGGAATCTACAGCTGCTGTTTGTGCCGCTTTGGATTATTACACAATAAAATATTTGTCCATTCTTCCAGGCAAATTGGCTCAAATTCAGTGAGATTGGACGGAGAACCTGTGATCAGCGATTTTAAAGTCTTGCCACAGATTTTCAGTTGTATTCAGTCTGAACTTTGACTGGATCACTCTAACACATGAATATCCTTTTAGTCCCTGGCCGCATGTTTAGGGTTGTTGGGAGGAAGGTTCTCTTTAACATAAATGTTTATCTTTAACATAAATGCCAGTGAAAGCCTTTAATGTTTGTGTTTCCGAATGTCAAAAAGGTTGAATGGTATGGACGCTTTTGCAACATATCAAATTTCAAAATAAACAAAAACTTCTGTTTTCCACTTTTTTCTACCAACACGGTAAAAAAAAAACCAAAAAACATATATTTGTATCATTCTTGTTTCTTTTTAGATTCTGTCTGTAAATGTAAAAGCTGCCTTCCTCTTGACGAAGCTGGTGGTGCCTCATATGGAGAAGAGAGGGTGAGGATGGTAGGAAAAGAAGAGCCAACAGTCAAATTCTTAGATGTGTTTTCAATGGTTCTGAATTTCTTTCAGAGGCGGAAACGTAATATTTGTGTCTTCTGTGGGTGGATACCAACCAATGCAGGTGAGGTGATACATTTTCATAAAAATTGGTGTTAAATATTCAGACGGCATCTTGGTGATTTTATGACTGATTTCTCAATTAAGTTTTTCCATTTAGCTTAATTTAATACAGGGCATGCATTGGTTTCAGAAAGTCAAATTTAAGACTTTTGAAGACCTTTTCGATGCCACCTTGAATGAAATTTAAGACCGAAAAAAATATGTAAATGGGATGGTTGGAGGAACTTCATATATTACAGTCAAGCAGTCTAGCTTTCCTTGTCACTCTTGAGACCCCAGTGTCTTCTGGGTTCAGTAAAACGGACCTGCTGTGTCTCTCTGCAGGGCCTGGGCCCCTACTGTGTGAGTAAGACGGCCCTGCTGGGTCTAACCAGGGTGCTGGCTCCTGAGCTGGCTCACAGTAACATCAGGGTGAACTGCGTGGCCCCTGGAGTCATCAAAACCCGCTTCAGTTCTGCAGTAAGGACACCAACGCTTCATGGATCTTCAGGCCTGTAGAGTTCCTGATTACCGTATGGGACTGTGATTTAGTTTTTTTTCTCTTGTTCCAGTTGTGGGAAAACGAAGACGTTGTGGATGAGTTGAAAAAGCAGCTCAGCATTAAGAGGTGACGTTTAGTTTAACTTGTTGTAGTTGAGCTGCTGAATCTGTGGAATAATTGTACTTATTCATCTGCGGCTTCAGGATTGGAGAACCTGAAGAGATCGGAGGGACGATCGCCTTTCTGTGCTCTGATGACGCTTCCTACATCACAGGAGAGACCGTCACGGTGACGGGAGGGATGAACTGTCGACTCTGAAACCTGTCTGACTTCAGACCCATTTATGATTTTTTTTCTTTTAATTTTATCCTTAAGTTTTTCCATCATATACTTTGGCCTTCCTACTGGATCTGTACATAAATCATCATTGATAAGAAAGCGTGTGTGTGTGTAAACATATACATAACCTATACGTAAGTAATGTCAGTGTCTTTCAAGTAATTTTGAAAAGCTTTTCTTCGTCCCTCCAACATCTTTATCCCCTTCCCTCCTCCATTTTCTGTTTTATTGTACCACTGATAGCTATTTTTTCCTACTGCTCCATCTTTACCTTTCAAGTTCATTATATAAGACGATTGAAATTTAAAATAAATAAAAAAACGAGCCTGAGTTCGTTCTTGAAGGGGCACATGCCCAATCGACCTGTATGGGAGTGGAGGTGAAGGAGCGGAGGGCCCCTAATCAGTGCCGTTCCTCTGTTATTGATAATTTCATACATTCACAAACAACTGTTAAATACAAATATTCCTACCAGGGAAAAAAGCCCTGTTTTGGCGCCCTCGCTAATGCAGCGCCCCAATGCGTTGCATACAGTGTATACCCACTTTTTGCGCCACTGCATTCTGCAATTGTAACTGATGTCATTCGAATAAATTAAATCAATAATAATTACATGCAGTTTTTCTAAAATTATAAATTCATATCTTTCTAGTGGAAGGCGTGCTTTCAATATTTTTCTACTTTTTGCATTCTGATCACATTTAACATGCAGAAAACGTCAAACACACTAAACGAGCTTTTATTGGCTGGTAACTGTCTAAACTGCAGTGACAGCTGCATTTCAGACTGCTTAATTTATTTAGCAGAAGGTAGGATAAAGGTCAAACGCCACACATCATGTAATGTTTTAATTTCCAGGCTGTAAAACGTCCCTCTTATCGCCTGCGTTTGCTGCCGGCGGACAGCAGGTCTGGTCGGGTCGTTCCGGGTTTCCAGAACTCCCTCAAGGTGGGAACGTATGTGCCGTGTTTGGTCTTGTAGTAGCGCTTCATGAACAGCTGGGGGAGGTAGAGCACAGGATACACGTTGACGTGTGAGGAAGACTTTGTTCAAAGTTTGAAATTATATGTTTGAACTTGCACTCAAAGGTTTAATATTTTCATGAAGTATTTTGAAAATAGTCCCCAGTGTAAAAAAAGACTGCCGTTCCAGCACACATATATATCTGTCTCTGTGAACTAAAAGACACAAAAAACTGTCTAAAATTATAAACTAAGATTTTGAGATGGACGGTGAAAGAAAAAAAAGTTGACATTATTGCACCTTTATATAAAAACTTGTCAGACTATTTTCACACATATTTCAATACAAAATTGAAAATACAGATATTTTCTATTCATTTTATTTTATCGTACTTATCCAAATTTGGGAAATATATAAATCAGCTTCCTTACTCTCAGACAGTAGGAACTTTCTATGCATTAATTTTTATTATTTGGCGCATACATACCCTCCCTTTGAAGTTCTTTGACGCCTCATCTTCAGAATCTGCTACGTAGTCCTCTCCTGACAGAGAAACGATTTCTATACACAAACATACAGAGTTAAACACAACAGTGCAGTGGATGGTCCAAACTTACATGAACTTATTTTTTCACCCATATACCATATAATGAAGTTATTTAATGAGTTAAATCACCTGCAGGAGACCTCTCCTGGGAGGAAGAGCTGCTCCCACTGGATAAAACCGGCTGATTTCTGTCAAACAAACAATAGTTTTGTCAAAAAATAAAAATAAAACTGACCCAGTTTTTCTTTTTTTTTTTTTAAATCCAGATCAAAATAGCTCACTTAAACTCATCTAATTGATGTTATTTAACAGAAAGATGAGCTCAAAGAAACTAGTATGAAAAACATTTTTATTTTTTTCAGAATAATTTAATTAGAATTTACACTCTTAGCAAACATTAAAATGTAAACATCAGTGACTCCTCAGAAATGTTTGGATGCAAAGTGTTCTTTAAGCAGAGCTGTATAATTCAGAGATTTTAGACAACAGAGCCATGAACATTATCCCACTGAAATGTTGCAAATGTTTCTAATACTTAATAATGTTTCTAGGAAAATAAAGCTGAAACTGCCTGAGAAACGGCCCCAAAGCCATGGAAAATGTGCAGAAACTTGCGTCACTGAAAATGTGCAGAAACTGTCAAATCAAAACCTTTTGAGATGGAAGTGTTAATAAATGCAACCAAACGAAAAGGAATTAAAACATCTTCCTTTACAATTGTTTATAGCTCAGAAACTAAAACTAACTCAATCTTTTTCTCATAGTAAAAACTTAAAAGACGTAATCAGCTTGACCAGATACATACATTAAAAAATACATAAATAAAAAATTTAAAAGATTGTTTTTGGTTCCTAATCAATCAGTTTTGATCCTTTGTGTTTTTGTGTTGATTATTTATATGCTTCTGGACCCTGGAGTAGAAAACATTTAAAATAGACCCGTGTGCTTCGTATATTCCCATAATGCCAAAGTTGGCTTTAGATTTCACAGAGTATTTTGAGTTATTTCTGTGTTTTTGGCATCTGGATTAATTCAAAACAGCGTTATTTCAAAATATATGGCGACCTTTCAAACTTAAATGGATTATTTTACACTAAATATTAACATTTTCTTTTGACCTTTGTTCTGCTTGTTGTACCACAAAAATAAAACATGCAATTTTAGTATCTGCTATAGAATTTACTTTTTAACTTTTGTAATTTTTGTAAGCTTCCAGATAACAGAGTATTGAATGAAGTTTGGAAGCTAGCATAGTTTTCCATCCTCAGTTTTCCTTTCTCCATACTTATCCAGATTTGGAAAACTGAAAAAGTAAAGTTTTAAATTTGCAGACGTTGGGACAGAGCAGGAACCCAATCAATTACTTGGTGCATCGCTACGTTACAGTGTGATTATCACATTCAAATGATAAAAACATGGATCAATAACAGATTATCAACAGCTGCTAAACAAAACCCAGAACAGAAAAAGTCGTTTTAACAGATATTGAAGTTTTACTCCTGGAGGCCGACTAGCAGCTTGTTGTTTAAACCTTACTCTTTGTCATCCAGGCCAGGACTTCCAGGCGTTTGACAGCCACTTGTTTGTTTCCACGTTGAGGAGTTCTTCTGCTGCTGCTCCTTGTAGAAGGACTTCCCTCCTCCTCCAGACAAGCTAAAGCTAGCAGAAGAAACTAACAGTTTTTTGATAACAACTCTGGGATTGCTGCTCAGGCAGGAAGCAAACGCAGAGCAAATGGTCGGATCTTCAGGCAGGCGCAGCTTTTTGATGCCCAGCTTACTTATATGTCTATTTAGGAGTTCTCTATTGTAGCCGTTGGTTTGTAAAGTTTGCGATTTTTCTTTGGTTCTCTGGTTCCTGTTGATGCTTTTTTCTCCAGATATGACTTCCTCCTCAGGGTCACTTTCTGCTGTGTCTGGTTGCTTGCGTTTCCTTCCTCTGCTTTCATTTAAGGAACTCACGCCAACAGGTTTGGGCTTCTGTTTGACTAAGGTGAATTTCGCATTTGGATCCCGTTGATCATCTCCTGCGTCTTTTGAGATGGATTCCTCACCAGCTTGTGAGGCTCTTTCCCCGGCTGGGACGTCACCGTTAGAAATGAGTCCGATTACGGGTGTGACCAACGGCGTGGTCGCTCCTGGCCTTGAGCGGTTTGTCCGCTCAGCGGCCGACTGATCCGATGGGACTTTTCCAGATGGAGGCAGAGAGAGAGAAGCCAGGATGGAGTCGCCCATGTTTGGAGGTAGAGACGCTGCGAACAGAAACAACACAGAGAAAAAGTCTTGTTAGGATTTAGAGTTTCTACGTTTTTTGTCCAGTCAGAATTCCCCATATTTAAAGAATAAGCTCTCATGAGTTCAGATTATAAACTATTACTGTGGATGGAAAGACAGATGGATGGTTAAAAAGATCAGAGATAAGACATGTGTCTTTTATCATCTTGTGAAGATGTGCATTTAACAATACAAGAACAAATTTGGTTAATTTGTTTGGAAAAATAAAATGCTCTCTCCTCTATTCTATTCCTGTTGGGCAAAACAATAAACCCAAATGTTCCTGATCCTACCTGCTGACTCCAGGTGACCCAGACAAGCCTGATGTTGAAGTAAGATCTTGAGAAGCTGTGGCTGAGTTGCTGCTTGTGCACACTCCTCCAGAACAGGAGGGGCGTCACACAGCCATGACACCGTCTGTAATCACATCGTTGTACTGACATTTTTACTCTACAACAACACACGGTAACACCAGAGGTCACATGTGTGTCGATGCTTACCTGGGCTAAGTTGGGAACCGGGAGCAACTGGTCTAGTCGAATCAGAAATTCCCACAACAGCTTCTCCAGCTCCTGGTCAAACTTTGGGCCATAATCAGTGGGAAACTGTTCCTGTTAGAGAAAAACAACGATAATCACCTGCTCACTGTTTCAGGTGTTTATACTGAGTGGGGCGTTGGTGGATGGACACTCACTTTGAAGAAGTGTTCTCTCTCTGCTTCATTTGTTAGCAGCGTTTGAACAAAAAAATGGAAACTTTCCACCGTTTTCTGAATTTTCACATCCTTCTTCTGGAAGACAAAGGAACGCAAAGTGCATGTTTTACATATAAAACAACCTATTGAAGTAGAAACAACTGCAAAGCCTGAAAACCTAGAAAAGTGGACTTTAGAACTATTGTTGTTTGTTCTTTTTTACTGAGACTAGTTTGTTTTTTTATTAGAATAGGCTGGTCTCATTTTATTTCCCTTGTGTACAAAAACAGTCCAACTTATCTGCTTCTATAACTCTGCACAACTCAATCCACTCAGTTCAATAAATAATGGCCATTTCTAATCAAACAAGCAATCCAAGCTGGATTACACTTGGTCGTAGTTAACCTTTGTTTCAATCATAAGTGAAATTGGACCATTAGCAGAAAAAAAAATAATAATAATTTTTGGTGTAAATTTGAACTCCATCTCCATTTTACCACAGCTGATCCAGACGAAAGAGGAGCAGGAACACGGATCCTCTCCAGATGTGGTGCAATCACGTCAACGTCTGGCTGTTTGAGACACAACTCTAATATTAACTGAAAAGAAAGAAGGAAAACGGATTAGTAAGAAATGTATTAAACTGAAGAATTATAATTACCACTCATCCTTCAGCAAATAGTCACCCGTGCTCTCAGGCCCAGCACCAGCTTGCCCTGGTGTCGCAGGGTAAGCAGGCCAGGAACGGTCTCGCAGGCAGAAGACACAAACTCCTCCACAACCCCGTACTGCATCACGTCCCTCTGCTTTAGCACCTTCCAGAGCGCCGCCGACACCAGGCGGACGGGAGGGGCCAACAGCTGGAGAGCAGCAAAGGGAAGGCTGGCATCTGTAGAGGAAAAAAATGAGTCAATTACAAATAATCGAACTAAAGCAGGCTGTCTAAAGCCTGACAGCATTCAAACTGTAAACCCACAGTGCAAGAAATGTACTTTATTGGAATTTCATGCCACAAATTAGCGCAAAATTGATAAGTAGATGAAAAACCTTGCACATTTTTTTAACAAAAAAATAAATAAAATAAAATTCAGAAATATTTTTCTCCGAACAAAAACTTGAACGTTCTTCTAACTCATATCATCCAGGTATCTTCAAAGAGTCGTTGTGGATGGTGATGATGAGAGAAGGAAGGATTTCTGGTAGCAGTCAGCCTCGCAACCAATCTGAAGAGGCCTCTGACTGAAGGCTGTTGCTGTATTACACTGTGATGATACACGATATTTCACAGCAACATGTCCTTGATGAAACCCTCGGTTGGTGGGAAGGACTGCTCAGCCACTCATTTGCTTTTGCCACTCCTCTTTAAACCTCTGCCTCTTAAAAGTGTGCCATTCATTTGTACTCGACTCTGTCGAGCCAGGTTTTAACATTATCTCTGGCATGCTGTTCTGCATGGTTTCCATGACACTTTCGTCACTGATGTCTTCCAACAAACTTCTGAGGTTTTTACAGAACAATTAGTTGCAGTAGTGTATTATAGCCAGTCAGAACTACCAAAACATTAACTTTGACAAAGTTCAACAGTGCTTATCAACGTTAGCGAGTGATAAACATTTAGCAAGTCTAAATGTTCAGTTTTCCACTTACCATTTTCTTTCGGTTTTCTTGTAGCCATCCCAGAGAATCCGTTTAGCTAAATATATATATATATATATATATCTGCCGTTAATAAAAGTTAGCTTAGCAGTATTAAGTTACTGCGGAACACTGACGCAGAGCTTATAACGAAGGTTAGCGAAATCAGTCTGCAAACACAACTGAGCTAACTTTAACCGTCTCATGAGGATTTAAAGTACCTATCGTGAAACAACAACCGCGCTATTTGTTGTTAATCCGTTATGAGCCAAACTGAACAAGTTTCTGTTAAAAGTTCCGCTCCTCTGCCTCCCTCCTTCACTTAGTTGTCAGTATCAGTTTGAATAATCTCATCGAATGTGCCGACCGGGCGGTGCTAACTGTGTCTCTATGCGAAACATGGGCTCAATTTCAAACTCCGCTCGGGTGGAAACTAATATGTAGTAAATGAGCGCACCTAAAATAACTTTCAGGATATGACGTAGTAACTTCGCCCGCCAAACCAGCACGATAACTCACACCAACTATTTACCTGTAGATGTTTGCTTTGTTTGGAAGGTGGGATGGGGAGGTAAAAGGAATAAATAAAGGTATTCCGAGGGAATTCAACTAGATCATTATGAATAATTGTGCATACATTAGCAGGAAATAAAGGTACAAATGTGTCGAGATTTAGATGTTTCTTTTCACAGTTTTCTACCTTATTGCTGATTGATGTTTTTGTCAAGTGTTTCTAAGGCTGTACTCAACGTGAATAATAAACATTTCATAAGTAGGCTAGAAGCAATGCAGATAGCTATAATAAAAATGAAAACATTCAAATATATTAAATCCAAGATTACTGCCAGTCTCACTTTCGCTTGCCGTACATGTTTTGATAGTTTTGAATGAATATATTTTGAAAACACCTAAAATATGTAGTTAAAAAGGTTCAGGCTAAATCCTGCTAAAATGCACCATCTGCTGGTAAAAAGTTGTATTCCATTCACCTTAGAAAGAGCGGGGTATTATGGGTAATCCTCAGAGCCAGAGGATCACTGACGAGGAGCTTGTTTTATGCCAGAGACTGACATTAGCTCGATGCCCATTGTGTGAAATGCAGATGGAGAATTAAAGAAAAACAACTGATGCCAGCTTGAGCTCCTTGTCCTTCATTGCCACACCAGGAGAAGCCACCAGATCCACATAGGTCACATATGCAGAAGAACAAGTAACCCAAAGGCCACATTGCAAAATTGTTGGACACCAACATCAATCTCTCTTTTACACTTAAAATCTCTATAATGCTGTGCTGATTTCTTGAGGTAGCTAACATTGATAAGTGATTTGTCTAAGTCAAAATATCATCCTCAGTTACATAACAGAATATATGTAGGTGTAAGCAAAAGCAGGCTTTTATCAGATTACGGTACTTTGAAATATGACGTGTTAACAAATACAAATTACATGGCAGCTGAATTTGGTGAAAAACAAACTGAAACCGAAGTCTGTTTGTCCACATTAAAGAGATTCTTTTATGAAATGTTCATTGAGACAAAAAATTGTAAGAATTGATTAGCTTTACCCACCCATATCAGTTATCAGAGGTATTATAATCTGCTTGACTTAGTCACAGCCAGCATGAACTTCGCCCTTCTCTGTTCTGCTTTTGCATTATCGACCGGTTTGAGGCAAAGTCCAGCTCATGGGTCACACAGAGACATTTTGTCACACCAAAACACCCGACAAGCAAGACGAGAGAGGAGGAAGCTGAGGAGAATGGATACAACGTCGTCATTCTTCAAGTAAGTTAAAACTCTGCTTTGACTTGTTTCTTATTGAGGATGCCCTATAAAGGTTAGGATTAAGGTATTAGTCTGATTTACTGGGAAATCAGAGTCAGACATTATGTGTGATTAAAAAAAGATCTTTGCTTTTTTATTATATAAAGTCAAGATGTCAGAACCTGGGGTAAAACAACAACAAAAACATTAACATGATTTCTTTGCTTTCCTCTCTGATTCATTGTCAGGTCTATGACAAAGCGGGTCTGGTCCCCGCCCCAGCGACCTTTCAGAATCTGTTGTAACAGAAGGGAGACCAAGAAAGGGATCACTGCAGGAACCCTGGAGGAGCTGAAAGAGAGAGTGAGAACAACATCAGTTGCCTAATAAAAGCATAAACTATGATGAAATTAAGAGTTAAAGAAAGGCTTTAGATTTAAATGAACTTAAAATGAATTATTTGTTGCAACTATGACATAGTTTTGTGAAAAGGTTAGGACATATGCTCTTACAATATATTTATGCAAATATATATTCCGTCTACAATTAAACTACAGTAACACACTGAACACACAATTTCTACTTACTCTCAGCGGCAGCTGTGAGCCAGTTTTTAAAATATTTCAGTGGATTTGAATGTAGTTTCCCTGCCTGGCTTAAACACAATTGTGCATCCTGGTTGGTATTCACAGTTTATATTTTGAGGATTTTTGGTGATGCCTAAGCTGAGGTTCTTCCTAACTGAGAGTAATAATACCGTCTGTTAGGTGTGCCAGGCTTTGTTGCTGACCATTTCTGCAGCATCTGTGTACCTGGTTTGTGAGGAGGACGGTACAGAAGTGGACTCTGATGAGTTCCTCATGACCTTACCGGACAACACCATGCTCATGGCCCTAGAGCCGGGACAGACATGGAAACCACGAGCAGTAAGTCCGACGCCATTCCAGAGGCTTCTAGAATCTCTTTATATGCTAGTTGTTTTTTTTCCCTCCTGAACATTTCCTCATCACTTTGGGTTTGATCCATTGTTTCTGTCTCCACAGGGTGCAGTTGTGCTAAGAAACCACGACAAGCCTCGCACCGGCAGAGACATAGCACGAGTCACCTTTGACCTTTACAAGATAAGCCCCATGGATGTGTTCGGCTCGCTCAGTGTGAAGGCCACATTCCAAGGCTTGTACTCTGTGAGCGCCGACTTTCAGTGTCTGGGGCCCAAGAAGGTCCTCAGGTAAGTGGGTCACGGATGCTATGAAGTGGCACCTCCCCACCTGTAAATCTTTCCAAACCCATAAAGGGTGTTAGGATAATTTATTTAAAGAAAATTACAGACTAATTATTTAATTTTACAAACTCATAAAGTACCGTGTTGGTAATGCTTTTTTTTAGCTCATAAAATAGGACTCAATAGCTCTCTAAAGGTTGCGAAGATCAATCCAAAGGTTGTGACTGACTGCATAAAAATAATGTTTGTATTTTTTTAACAATATTAGCTGATTAAACCTGGATGTTGAACCGTTAAGAGTAATTGTGACATTTTCCATAAGAGCAATAGACTTTTCACCTTTTCTGTTTAACAAAAAAGCTTATTAAGCTTATTAAGCATTTAAATGCATTTTTCAAGCATTTAAATGCTTGAAAAATGCATGATATTTTTATTTGTTTTGATACACAACACTTTTCTGAGAATTATTCATTTCAAAATTGAGCTTGTTTTCTAGGTTTACGGATATTCAAATTAGATTTTTGTCTTTGCCAGAAAGGTACATCTGGGGTTAGAGTTTCTCAAGCTTGTACAAATCTTCCACATACTTAGTGAGCAATCTAAAGCTGATAAGTGTATAACGTTGATTGTGTTTTCAGAGAAGTGCTGCGTCTCGCCTCCACCCTCCTTCAGGCCGCTGGGCACTTGCTTATCTCCTCCGCGTCCATGATCCGCCGCGTCATCGAAGGCACTGAGCTCTGGCAACCGCAGAGGGCCGAGTACGCAGCCAACTGGCATTAAAACCCTGACCCAAAATGAAAATGTTTTGACTTTACTCCTACAATTAGACATTTAACTGGGTAACAGTACTAAAAATATATGATTTCCTCCTTAAAGCAATCAGAAACAACACACAATGTCAATGGATGCATGATTTTGTATTTTTAATGAGTGAGTATTCATTCTTTTAGAATATCTTGAAGGTGTTGTTTACGATTGCTTTCCATGTCACAATAAGAAACGTGGTCTTATCACAATCAGACGTGTGACCAAGCAGCGACCCACAAAAACTTATCAAGACCTTCAAGTTTGATCTCAGGGATCTTTTGAGGCCTGAATGTTGATTACATCATTTGCAGTGATTTGTGGCATGACGGTATTTCTTAAGCCTAACAGTGAAAAACAGGTTGGAGGGAACAAAAGCAGCACTATGTAGTTTAGTAAGAAAATAAATGCTGTATTATTCTTGATATTTTAGGAAATTACTTTGTGCAATATATTTTTATGAATTAATATATTTCTTGAAATGTCCTATTTTTTTTGTTGATTTTCTTTGTAAATGTTTGTTATATAAGGCCAAAAGTGCCACAATTCCAGCAATCTGTCAAATAAAGTTTTTAGAAATGTGATGCTTGAAGTCAATTTACCAACATTCACATAAATGAATCAAAAATATGTGTAGCAATTATATGCAAGTAACTGATTAAATCTTGAATTCACTTTAGTCGAAATGCTATTTCAGTAAACCAAGAGGGCATGTTTACATTTGGAATGAGATCTTTAATTTAATGCATGTAGACTTAAAGTCTTAAATCCCTAAACAATTTTTCACTCTGTTCTTATTCTGGCATTTGGATAATATGAACGTTTTTTTTGTTATCCTAACTGACCTAAAACAGGAAAAATGTACCGTAGTTGGATTTACATCAGGTATTAAGAAACATGGAGGTTATGTCATTTAATGAAATATAAGTACATTTCTGCTACACTTGTTTAGCTCTGCCGTGTTCAGAAGGGAATGTATAAATAATTTTGAGTTGGAAAAAAAAAAATCACCATTTAGGGGTTTTTATTCAAAGCGACTTTTACTTGAATTAGTATATAAAAAAACAAAAACAAACAAACATTTGTACAGCTCAAACAAGCTTACCTCAGCTGCAATATTTCAACGCGAACAAACTTGGCCACAAAAACTGAAATTACAACAAAACAAAGATTTAAAGGACCTGATGAAAATCTTTTTCTCAAGTCCTTTAATAAAAACCCAACAGGACAAACTGTTTATGTGTCAGAAGAGGCTTCTTTGCACTTTGCTTCTCAGCCTGCAATAATCCAGGCCGTGCCGTCATTCAGTTTCGTTCAGCAGTCCCTTTAGCAGAATGTTTTTGTATTGCCGGTACCTGATGTTGGCCAGTATCTCCTTGTACTGCTCCTCCGTCATCCAGCGAGGTTTTGATTTTTTCATCGAGTAACGTCGGTCACCGAACCACTGCACCAGATGGGGGCGCTGTATGCCGACCAGCCTGGTCAGCATGCTGTACTGCTCGGTGTCGGGATACTGGAACTCCAGGAAGGCCCTCCTTAGCATCAGCAGCTGAGACTGCGTCTTCAGTCTGCTCCGGGGACGCAGCATTGCCCCTTTTGCCAAGAGAGCTTTCTCCTGACGGGTCACAGCAGTCCCGTCTTTCTTACTGCTCGCAGTAAGAAAGTTGTTTTCAGCCTTAACGAGCTCCTTGAGTTCCTCCACTTCGGAGACGACATTGTTTTCCTTTGCCAGTTCAGAAGACAGAGCTTCCTCCAGACAAGCCAGTGCGTCAGTGTTCTCCTCCAAGCTGCTCTTTAGCGAAGTTATCCTTCTGCCCTGCAAATCTGTCTGGCTCTCTGTTATGGGAACGGCGGTAGAGGTTTGAGTTTGAGGCTGGAGAACGACGGACGAAAAGTCAACAAATGGGATTTCAGCCTCGACAAGAAGATTCTCGTAGTCGTTTTTAACTGGGCTGGAGATCAGTTTTGCGTGTGTTTTTCTTTTTTTCTTGGAGACATATGCTCCTTCCCATGTGCTGGATGTTTGCTCCTCATTCTCGAATGTATCCATTTTCGCTCCTAGTGTTTCTGCTTGATCGGTGACCCACTTGACCTCTCGTTTCTTTCTTTTCCTTCTCCTGTTCGACATGTCCCCAATTGTTCTCCGCTTATCTGGAGTGGCAGCTTCGTCCTCTGTCACTCTTCTACCTGTTTCTTTTTCCATTGGTCTCTCCTGCTCCATGTTCCAATTCACTTTTCGTTCCATCAAAGACATCTTCTTGCTCTTTACTTGATCGTTCCTGTCTTGGAACTCCTCATTTCCTTCCTCGTCTTCACGATTGGAATTCAACTTGTTCCAGATCTCCCTAATGTCTTTGTAGTCCCAGCTAATGCCGTAGCGGAGCCTCTGCGCTATAAACCAAACCTTCACCTGGTCTGGATGCAGGGAGCACCGCTGGGCTAGAGCATTAGTCTGTCTGCGCGTCAGATAGGGGGACCTGCTAAAGGCATTTTCGAGTTCCGCCACTTTATCCGTCTGCACATTAACCTCATTTGCATGAACCCACAACACCCTTTTATCCTCAGAGAGCAGGGGGAGACATACGCGGGCGCTCCACAGAGGCACTGTGATACCCAATGCCGATTGGCTGCCTTCCGGAGGACTGGGGGTCTGTATGGGTTTGATGTTGGTTTTGTCAGCGAGTTGCCTCATCGTAGTCAACTGCTATGCAAAGTAGACAAACAGAGAGGTTAGAAACATACTGCATGTGAACTAACTTAAGTTTACTATTTTCTGAATCAGTGGTAAAAATCAATATGACTCTAGTTGTCCGAATTGCTCAAATTATTTATGAGACAGACCAACCTTTGCACAGTTCACAATCTAGTGAACTATGCAAAGTGCATAATAACCTTTAGCAATGGAGATAGCTAATTTTAAGAGAAAATTACAATGTGAAAGATTTATGTTTCAGCATCTTTTTGAATCCTTTTGCTCAAGTTTGTGTTCTTTGACACTCATCTGTACTACAAGTCGAAATAAAAGAATACATTTATAGATATATTTTTACTTTGACTTCTGAAAAGGTGTTGACATGTTATTTAGTGGCACTTATAGTATGTTTGACTATGGAAGGATGAATGGATGGATTGAGTTATTTATGGACGGCTGGAACATAAATTAATAAGCAGATGGATGGACAGCTAGGTGATCAATGGATAAATATATGTATGAGTGGACAGTTTGACAGGTTTATGGGTGAACAGACAGACCGATGAAGCGCGCATTACAATTACAAATAGATGGATGCAACTTTTAGCGAGTGGATTAAGAACACGTTATTTCCATACACATGGAAGCCAGAAAATTTTCAAAATCAGATTTGAGACTCCCAGACTATAAGGAAATCTGTATGTTGATATGGAAACGTATATCTGAGGACGAAAAGCAGAAGGGTTTAATATCTACCCACCAAATACGTTGGTATTATAAATACAATGGCGAAGAAAGAGAGAAGAAATGGGATAGTAGTTTGCTTCAATAATTAATTGTGTTTTTTTGTTGTTTTTTTTATTTTTTTTAACCGCTGTGTTTATCCTAAAAGCAACGCTAATTGAACCAACATCATATTAATTATTCATAACTACTTACAATATCGCATATTTCAGCTAATTGGTTAGTCTCTTATCTTGAGCGCGAGCGTATTTCAAGTATCATTTTAGCTAGCCGAGGCATCGTTAGCTTTAGCCAGTAACGGCTCTCCAGCTAAGATTTGAGTCTCCCAGCATTACCTGCTCACCTTTATAGAGCCAACCCTGAGAACGCAAAAAGTTCATCTTACCTGTTTGTTTTAAGCTGGATTTTCTACTTCCTTCAACCGGGTCAAACCGAAGTGGTAAAATATGTCCTTTGGCTCCTGCTAATCTTTTAAACCACCTCAGAGATTCACATGATCAACAGCGACTGTTACTCATTTGAGCTAGTGCTGCTCACATTGTAATTTTCGCTTAAAAGAAGCATTTTTTAAAATCAAGGGAGGTAAAATTATTATGGTCAGTTCTCTTCCATATCAAACAGTAAATGTCACAATTTCATTATAAATATAAGTATTGACTTTAACCCATCTTTAACACTGAAGTTGATCTTCTAAAAACTAAGTTTAGATTTATTAAACTCTTCCATCTACAGGCTAGTGACTGGAAAAACATTCAAACCCCTTGTGTTTTTTCCCATTTTGTCACTTCATGATGCACTTTTTATTTTATTTTATTTTGCAAATGAAAAGATACCCTGATATCTAAAAAAAATTTAAATACAATGTAACTATTCCTTCTGAAGTTACATTCTAAAGCTCTACAACCATGTCTTTCAAGGAAGAGTGGTAAGAAAAAAGCCATTGTTGAAAGAAAGCCATGAGAAGTCCCATCTGCAGTTTGCGACAAGCCGGGCCACAGAAACCTGTGGAAGAAGGGCTTCTGGTTACATTTCACAACATGCAGTACCTTGTGTTGGACTGTTATATAAAATCCCAATCAGACACAATGAGGCTTGTAGCTGTACATGTGAAAAAATATGAAGAGGTATTAATAGTTTTGCAAGACACTGTATTAGACCTCCGGAATATTAATATTATATTATTTTGAAAATGGTTTCAGTAAAAAATAATAAAACAAACATATACAGTGCTTTAATTTTAACTAAATGTACATTTAGAGTATTTTGTTGACTATTCCACATCGATAAGAACTGTAAATCAATTTTTCATTCAATGACACCATTGTTCTTTTGTACTGTTGTTAAGCAATAAAGTTTTTTTGTGTGTTTGTTTTATCAGTGTGGGTGGATTATTGACCAGGAAATAAAAGAGCTGATGACGTAACTTAGAGGAGTTGTTAGACACATTAACCTATTTGAGGACACTTGCTTCGGGATCTTGAAAATGAAGCGAGGAGAAAAACGCAAGAACGACTCCTTCGGGGAATCGGATCTTCCTGCAAAAATGTCTGATGATGTTCAGAGGCACTCATCCAGCATTCTGTGTGACATGTGTACAGGGGAGGACAGGAAACCAGCACGGAAGACCTGCATGAAATGTGAGATCTCCATGTGCGTCGAGCACCTGCAGGCCCACCTCACCACACCAGTGTTACTGCAGACTCATCCTCTGACTGAGCCTGTGGCTATAGATGGCAACACCAAATGTCCCCAGCATGGGAAGCTCCTGGAGTACTACTGCCTGGATGATAAGACCTGTGTGTGCGTTTCCTGCGCCATTGAAGACCAGCACCGCCTTCACAACATGAAGACCTTCTCCACGGCCCACAAAGAGCTCCTGGAGAAGCTGAAAGCTGAGCAGAAGGACTTACAGGTGAAAACTGAGGATGACAACATGAGTCTGGAGAAGTGGGAGAAGAGTGAAAGAGAGAAGCTGGCTCGCAGCAGCGTGCGTCTCATTGAGGCTGTGACTAATCTAGGGGACATTTCTCTGACCAGTGTCCAAAGTTCAGTCTCTGCTCGAATGGTATCCATCAGAACCAGCAAGAGCAGCATGCAGGCAGCCCAGAACGAGAAGGACACCTTCAGATTCCTACAGATGTACTCTCAGGTGAACCAGGATGTGGAGAAAGCCAAGGCTGTGGATCTGAGGAAAGGCTTGGAGCCGGGCCTCCATCGGGACAAACTGGTTCTGGAGATAAGACAGAACGGGGAGAAGATGGTGAACCAAGCGTCCAATTTTTTAGAGTCATTGTTGACCCTGGTTGATCCTGAAAGCCACCAGGATGTCAATGATTCTTCAGACCTGATCTTTGAACCCCAGACTCCCAATAGCAGCATGTCCCTGTCCAAAGACAAAAGGACAGTTTTCTACAACAGCTGGCTGGGTCAATGTTCTGGTATTTTTCTAATCCAAAGCACCCAGTCAGTTTCCAACTATCAGAGATGGATGCTCAGTCTTCCCAGTGAGAGTGATTGGATGATTGGTTTGTGTGATAAAAAGTCTCTAAAGGACCCGATGAACGGACTGGTCTATGGATTAAGCTGTGAAGATAACCACCTGAGCTGTGTTACAACAAAGTATCATGACCGTCCAGCTGCTTCATTGAATTCGTCTCTCTTTGAGAGACAGAAAACTATTAACAATGCAACTGAGAAGCAACATACAGTTTGTTCCACATTATTCACACCTGAGGATAAGAATGGAGAGGAGTATCAGTGTCCTGAAAAGGTGGAAGTATTTTGGAATTTTGTAGCCTCTAGACTCTCCTTTTTCAGAAGAACTGGGCAGTACCAAAGAGAAGAAATAATCAAGTTTGAAATGAATCTCAACAATTGGGACTTGGTCCCATTTGTTCGGCTGGGGAAGGAAAATACAGAGAACACATCCCAGCAGCAACGGAAATGTTCTTGTGGAAGGAACACTGAGTCTTACAAAACACATTGCCGCTACTGTGGACAAATGTTCAGTGGCCCATTCATCACAGAAGTTGTTTGCAAGCTTTGCTAAATATTTGTCATGGCTTTTGTTAGCAATCTGTGATTACAGTTGCGATTGTTTGGTTATTTGCTTTTTTTACAGCCACATTACATAGCAAATGTTTCTTCTCCTTTCTATTAATTTAATCTTTGTCTAGAGGTAGTAAAAGGCATACATGCAGCTTATCTGATAAGTTGCATGTACCCATGTGTACCCATGTGTACCCTCAAACTATCTCTGAGGGTACATGCAACTGTGGGTTGCATGTACTGTGTATACTGTCTCTGTGGGTAATAAAGCCAGAGAAAAGCAAATATGTGAAATGTTTTATTGACTCACTGTGAAAAAGAATATCTATAGAGGCCTCCTGTCAGCACCCTGTCAGTTCCCAACTATCAGAAATGGATACGGCACTCAGTCTTACAGATGAGAGTCCTTGGATGAATGGCTTGTATGATAAAAGTCTGCAAAGGACCCACTGAATTATCTGGTCTATGGACTGAGCTGTGCTACAGCAAAGAATCATGACGGGGTCTCTGATAATAAACAGGAAACTGTCAAGACCATAACCAGTTTTTATTAGCACTTAGTGAATGTGACTTGTGATTGATGATTGTTGGTAAATTATGGAACATAATCAAAGATAAATTCAAGAAAGTTTTGAAGTGTTGTTATACTTTTCACTGTAGGTGATTATTTATCTTCAGCTTGATAAATCAATATTAATTTGGTTTTCTGTTGACTTTGTATGCAGCCCCCCTTTACATTGCAATTATTTCTTTATTCTTTCAATGTGATATTTGTCTCCATCTGGTGGTAATAAACACATCTAAACAATGTACATTAAAGACAATATAACTGCTTCAGTAAATAATAAAGCCAGAGAAATGCTGAAACATGAAATGTTTTATTGACTCACTGTAAAAGAAATACCAGGCAGGTTTAAGGACTTGGCAACAAATTTAAAACACCATGGTTGTGTATAACAGAGAAAAAGATGAAAACAGTTTAAAAATAATCATAATTACATGAACTGTGTAAACGTGATGTTGAAAGTCTTTGAAAACTAATTCTTAGGAATGATCTCTTATCATGAAGCCTATAATAAATAAAAATATTGGTAAATGAACTGGAAATATATTTGTATTAATTGGTACCTCTGCTCCTAACTTAACACTTTTTAAATATATTCCATTATTGGTCCACTAATATTACAATCAACATACAAAAAACCTTTTTAAAGTGCAATACATGGGTGCTGGAATGATAGAGCTATTAAAAATATTTTCTTTTTCTAATTTTCTAAAACATTTGCATACAATATAAAATCCTTTAAAATAGGCATTAAGACATTTGCTTTGAAATCTTAAATTGGGGACAAAGGCTTGCAGCAGAAAACAGTGAAGAGAAGTCAGGCTTACTGTTCATAAAAAGACTAAATGTTGCTTAAATAAAATAAACTACAGTGAAGGATTTTTGCTTTGGAATGATAAGCTGAGGAATAAAAGCCCTAGTTTTTTAGTGAAGTGTGACTCCTGGAACGTCTAAAGAGAATGATACATGTGAAAAGCTTTTCTAAAAATGTCAATCTGGATTAAAAAGAAGCATAAGAAGGACAGTATTTTATAAGTGCTTTCTATCAGCTCAGTTGTGTTTCTATATAAACAAAACACTGGAATCTGGAATGTCAGGGAGCGAATCAGAATCAGAAGGCGGAGGTGGACGTTTAGCTGTTTCCGAAGACGGTGTTGAGCTGCTGGGTGACCCGGATGAAGGTCGTCCTGCGGCTCAGCTCCTTCAGCTTCGCTGCTCCAACGTAGGTGCAGGTGGAGCGCACGCCTCCCAGGACGTCTCGTATCGTCTCATCCACCGGCCCTTTGTAGGGAACTTCCACCGTCTTCCCCTCTGATGCTCTGAGGACGCAAAAAACACAAAACATGACTCCGTCGTCGCAAAAAAAACGATCAGATTCAAAAACAACAAAGCTGCTGTTTTTTTTTTTTTTTATACTAAATCTCACCTGTAATCAGCTACGCCTCCTGCGTGCTTCTTCATCGCCGTGTCGGAGCTCATCCCATAAAACAGCTTGTATTTCTTGCCGCTTTTCTCGATGACCTCGCCGCCACTCTCGGAGTGACCGGCCAGCATCCCGCCCAGCATCACAAAGTCGGCTCCGGCGCCTGAAGAGAACCGCAGGAAGCAGTCAAACTCCTGATATCAAATTGATGGGAATCACTTTGTCTTGAGAATCTTGATTCATTTTAAAAGCAGCTGAAGACAATAGTGATCAGACTCAAAATAACATTAATGGATGTTTATCAGTCTCTCATAGGAGAAATTAAAGTTAGACAAATGGTAGACATGATTATGCCGTCATTACTGGAACAATTTTATTCCTTCAGATATAAATAATATATACTTGTTTTCAGCCATCAGCACCATTTAAATAGCTTTTTGTATCTTTTAACATGTTTCAATTTTTATGCTCTGAGGTATAGAGGTGCTCTATAAACAAAATTTACAGAATTTCTCTTTACTACTTTCATTGAAACTTACCAAAAGCCTTAGAGACATCACCTGGGCAGGTACATCCTCCATCCTGCAGGACAGAAGGGCAACAATATGCATCATCTAACTTTAACTGTGTTTAAGATTTATTATAGCTTAAAATGCCTTGAGATCAGTTTCTAACCGAGCTTAGAAAGACGCTTAGAGATCCAAATTGATAAACATGTTTATATTAATTTTCACCTTTTGGATAGAGGATGCACTTAGTTTTAAGAGGAAAACCTGTTTTACATTTTCTTCATTTAAGTCTTCAGATGAATCCGCAGATTTGTTCCCAGATTTAATTCCGAACTTTAGCTAGGCCACCCTGAAACTGAAGAAAAGCAACCCAGCTTTGTTTTGTAAATGAAACCACAAAGTTCAGCCTGACTTTCATGAGACCACGACACATTTTCCCACAAGGTTTAGGGAGATTTCAGCTGCTTCTCGAAAGTTTTAGTTGTAACAAAAGGCTTCTGTCTTGCATTCCTCTTGGCAAACTAACTGTCTAGTTTCAGTCTAATCTGTTCATCGATTTTGGAGAAACGTACATTTTTTTTCAACATCACTTGTTGTCCCATATTGCTGATGACCGTTTTGAGGTTGATGCATGTTTATCCTGACTGGTGCCTTTAAACTAAAAGATGATCAGATATCAAGACACTTTCACCACAACATCTGAACCTTATTTTGCGGTTTCAGATTATTAATAACTGATGAGAATAAATGCTGAAGCTGATTTCAAAGGTTCTTAATTAAATTATTAGCTTAAGGGTGTGCCTATTTATGCAACAAGGTTATTGCAACATATTTGTTTGTATATCAGTTAAATTGAACAGAATATTTCAGACAAAAGTTTCAAAATAACTTTTTATGGTCTCATTTTTACAACACAAAAACCCCAGCCATTTTAAGAGGTGAAGACACTCGTTAGACAGTATGAAGAACTAATTAAAGAACATAGCATGGTTCTTTTGTTTTGGCAAAAAATCCAAATAGAGGATTTGTATTGAGATTGTATTGAGAAGTTTTAATTTAGTGGCTGTTTGTTCCAGGAGACTTACAGATATAATGTGGCCGCCCAGGCCGTGGGCTGCATCTGCACATTCGATCACAGCGCTGAGCTGTGGGTAGCCAACCCCTGTCTTCTTACGGGTGGTACACACAGAGCCTGAGGGCGAAGACACAGAGAGCCTGAAACGTCTGCAAACGGCATAAATTTAGATGATGTATTAAAGTCAGAGCAGAGATTAAAGGAGTTTCTGATCTGTGAGACAAGCGAACTTAACACTCTGGAAATATTTAACTCAGGCTGCCTGGAAAGACTGAGAATCAGGAGGATGATCACCTGGTCCGATGCCTACTTTAATGATGTCGGCTCCAGCAAGAATCAGTTCTTCCACCATTTCTCCTGTCACTACGTTCCCTGCCTGATCAAAAATAAAAAAAGGATTTAGCTTTATTTTCAGCCAAAACGCCATTTTGCAGTCCAACGTTCCTCCCGAACGTTTACTGACCATTATGGTGTGTGAGGGAAACTTCTCCCGGACGTCTTTGACGAAGTGAACAAAGTGTTCGGAGTAGCCGTTAGCCACGTCTACACAAATGTACTTGAGCTGCGGCACGGCCTCCACGATGGCCGAGATCTTCTCAAAGTCTCCTTCTCCAGTCCCCGTGCTGACGGCAACACTCTAGGGACAAAATAAATAAAAAAACTGAGACATTAGAAAAAAAAAAATACTTAGGATTTGACGTTGGGTTTTAGTGCAGAACTTGAATACCTCCAGGCACTCAGGATGCTTCGCAGCAAACTCTGACCAATCATCTGTAGAGTAATGTTTGTGGATTGCAGTGAAGAGAGTGAACTAGAGGACACAGATAGAGATGAAAATAAAGTCAATTAAGAAAAAAAAAACAATATTTAATTCACATTTATTTATTTAAAGGGAAAAAGTACATCCCAGAAGCTTATTTCTATTATCCATTATTCAAAATGGGAAGCACAAGTAACTTCAATAAAGGTTTCTCAACCACCTGATATGGTACAAATAAATAACACAGAAGAAGGTAAATATGATATGGCGTTCAAATATTAATCAACCTGGTGCAGAGCCTGGGCCATCTCGAAGGTCCCCACGGTGTCCATGTTGGCGGCGATGATGGGAATTCCTCTGTAGCTGCCCTTGGAGTTCCTGAAAGTGAAGCTCCTCAACAGGTCCACCTAGAGAGGAGGACACAACAAAATTTTATCAATATGTTATACTAACACATTATTGGTGAAAGAATTAGGAAATATTTTAGTCGTCACTGCTAAAATCTAAAATCCGAATCTACTGGACTGGTACCACCACCTTATTGGCAAGCTATCAAAGCTTCCTTAAGATACCCCTAAATAACTAGTGAGCAAGAAGCATGATGAAGATCAAGGAACAAAGAAGACACGTCAGAGAGAGAGAGAGTAGTGGAAAAAATTAGAGCGAGTTGCAGTTATCAACATTATTTCAAGATGGGGACATTTCACTGAGACGTGGTGGTTCAGTTAAGCTAACAGGCTGGGAAGGGAACGTACTGAGTGAAACAGCTGCAGAGATCGTCAACTCAAGTGAGAGAATTTGTTGGCATGAAAACTATTAGCCACACTCTCCGCAAATCCGATCTTTTTTCACTGAAGAGAGGAGAGATTGGAAAAAAAATTGTCAAACGAATCCCCCTGTGCAGTTTACTACAAACCCATAGATGAAGGCGTTTTGGTCAGATGAGACTAGTACTGAACTTGTATAGACAAAAATCCATCTGTGGAGGAAAAATAATAGTGAACATCACTCTGAACAATATGTAAAAACGTGGCGGTGGTGGCAGCATCATGCTGTGGGAAAGTTTGTCTTTTGCTGGGACATGCAAGCTGCTTAAAGTTGACTGCTTTCATTGAGGGGTGTCAGAGTACAAATAATGAAAAAAGCACACAACGTGTTGCTCTGTTTTGGTCTGTGTAACAGAGACCACGTTTGGACTTGACCCACCTCACTCCTGGACTTGAGCGTGCTCCGTTTGGGCCGGAGGAGAACATCCTTGAAGTCCAGCTTGATGTCATTCTCAATGCGAGGCATGGTGGACAAACGGGATGCAGGTTAAAGATTAAAGCAGGAGACTCTGAAAGAGACAGAGATCAGCTATCAAGACGGAGCCACGTTGTTTTTTTGTTCTTTTTCTCTCTCTCTTTCATTTCCTACCCATCTTCTCCATCATGCAACTTTACATATTCACTGTAAGGTCGGAAAAGCCGATTTAAGTTTTAAGGACTCCAAAAATATTAGCAATAAGCATGGCTTAGAGAGAGAGAGAGAGTTTTATAACATGTATCTAAAGCCTGCTAGCTGATTCCACATGTCAGAGCGTGCAGACAGGCCAACCGCTTGTCAAAATTCAAGATTACATCAGCGTACACCCTCACAACTCACGCTACTTTATTAGGACAAACTGCAGTTGCATAAGAACAGGGTGGATATTACTCAACAAAATGCGACACATTTAGTAGAAGAAAGCGTTTACCGTTAGAAAAGTCAGATGGGAGGTTATAAAAGTCGTCTGTGCCGCCTCCCCACTCCGTCTCGCCGCTGTCAGGGAGGTTTTACAGCGACGGACACGGGCCGCTCTGCCGCGCTGTAGTTCTTAGACGGCTTCGTCGCGAAGGTTACATCCGGGTAAGAACTACAATCGCGACAGTCTCTTTACGTCCCGCTGCGCTGATGTCGTAAATGCATCTCGAGGTAGTTGGAAAACAACTCTAATTTTTGCTTTTCTTTGTAGGGTTCCTGCGTGAATGCCAGCGACATATATGTAGATAGCTTTGCAGCCGTGTTAACTTATTTATTATAAAGCAAATAAAACGAATAGGAAGTGAACCGGAACAGTGTTGCTCTCATAAGCGGTGGCGGGGGATTTAATTAAAAAAACACAGGAAACAACCACTGGATTTCTAGAACAATTATTCTCCGACATAGAAGCTGAAAAATCATTTTTGTTTACAGCCACAGCAGGTTAAACAATAAATCCTGTTAGCAGACTGCTCGTTAAATTATTACATCTGTGTATATTTATTCCAAAAACAAAGATGTTGATAAAAGTGAAGGTAAGTAACATGAAACAATGATTTCTATGTTTGGCTAATTGTTATCGTGGTGAATCATAATCTGCTTATCTCTGACTCTAAAGTGTTTTTATCGCAGACTCTCACTGGCAAGGAGATAGAGATTGACATAGAGCCCACAGATAAGGTATATGATGGCATTTTACATCTTCATTTGGACTTTGAATAGACCTAAACCCACTGATTTAATGTTTTCAAGAACTCATCTTTGTTTGACTGCAATGTATTCCAATGCAGGTGGAGCGAATTAAAGAAAGAGTGGAGGAGAAAGAGGGGATCCCTCCCCAACAACAGAGGTTGATCTACAGTGGAAAACAGATGTAAGATTGTTTTTTTTTTTCTCTCAGTATTCTCTCCACATTTTTGCAAACTCAGCAATTTCATTTAAAGGGAAAAAAGAGTTGTATTTATCTTTTTAGTTGATAGTGAGCTGTTTTTTTTTGTGTGTGTGTGTGTGTGTGTGTGTGTGTGTGTGTGTAAATCATGTAAAACATTGTCAATAACAAAATAATTTAGCATAATTGTGCGCCCAGAATTGAGACACACATTACATTAGCAGCACCAGTTGATTATGTTATTAATTCAAGCACTAACAATTAGATTTGAAAGCCTCCTTCATTTAATTCATTAATTTTCTTTTCATGATGGCAGGTGAATAAGGGGGAGATGTTCTGAGGACATCTCCCCCTTTAAGTGGAGGACAGAATTTGATAAGAACACAATAATAAGAATAAGAGGGTAGATTTTGGGACAGTGTATTATAAGCCTGGCAGGCCACCAGGCTTTACTTGTGCCCCCACCAGGCTTAGCATTGCTTATTTATTTAAGTTTATTTTTAAATGTTTGCATTTTTAAAGACTTTATAGTTGGTGTGCAGATATTAATTTTCCAATAACACATAATTATCAAGTGATATTTTCAAATTTACTGTCAACTTTAAAAATTTTTTTAACTCTAAATAACTAACGAGTGCAACAACCACCAGGTTTAGCAAGTTTTCTGGGGGAAACCTTGTGGGAGAAAGAATATTGAAGCTTTTCGCTCTCAAAATGAAAACATTAAACAAAGTTGCCGACATTCCTCCACAAAATCTGAACACATTAATTTGAAATATTTAAAATTTATCGCCACTGGTTTAGTAAAAGTATTTCTACTGTCTTAATTTCATATACAAGCTGTTCTTTTTGTTGTTGTTTTATTCATGTTCAGGAACGACGAGAAAACGGCCGCAGACTACAAGATCCAGGGCGGCTCCGTCCTCCACCTGGTGCTCGCCCTCAGAGGAGGCCGCCCGCTCTGCTCCACATTTTAACCTCTGGCTCAGCAGCAAGCTCCAACTGACACGACGCCTTCTAATGTCACAGCGCTACTGGAAGCGGTCGCACAATCACCCGGTGACACTGAAGGCACCACAGAGTCATCGACTGAGTCGAACCAGTTTCTGCTTCCCATCTCCAGCTCCTCACAGCCTTTCTTGTGTTTTGTTGCCAAAGCCGTGTGCGCAGATGATAAATTCTTTAGCTTTGGATTAACACTTGACTGATTAGCTATTAAGGAAAAAACACTGTTCAATCGTCTTTCTGTCACTGTGCAAGTATAGTTTGTGATGGAGCAGAGGATGTTTGCTACGCCTGAAATAAATGAGACGACTGTAATTTAAAGCTGGATAAGGGATCTCAATCCTTGTAGAGTTAGATTGTCACAAAGTATTGCACAGGGTTTGATTGAGCTCTTATGAAGCACTGATGTAGCAGATTGTGAGAAGACTAGCTTTAATAACAGGACTAACCGTAGATTGCACAGGAACCATTGTTGGGTTTGGTGCAGCTTTTTTCTTTTTTGTCTTTATCCACGTTCAGACAATCTTATGCTTGCTTTGTCTTGTTCTGTTTCAGAACAAAAATACTCTGCAAAAACACATTTTTTTCTCTTATAATGGAGAAAATGGCAAGAAAAGAACATTACCATGATGGTCAAGAGTCGGCGCGACTATCATGAACCTCATGGCTTTTTTTTTTTCCACCTGCGTGACAGATTGATTTAGCATGTTCATGGATAATTTGAACTTGCTCCTATTCATGAAGAAGTAGTATGTTTACTTTTCTTATCGCTATGTCAGCACCTGTAATACCCTCCGCTTGTGTTCGGTGTCCTTTCAAACGTATCCCTTTGTGAAATAAACCAGATTCTGTGAAGGCCTTGTCTTTTACTGTCCTGTGTTAAAACATCAGAGGATTTACAGAGAAAGCAACGGATGATCTGAATCAGCCAGGTCCAGTCAGATGGAGCTGAGATGTAAGTACTGTAGCTGTTGAACAGGTAGCCATTTTCTGTCATGTGACATATGCTGTACTGCTAAAAGTACAGGGTAATTGTCTTCACAATCAATCTTAGGTCACATTTTGTTCTTGATCTACAGAGAGGTCATCCGTGAGGTCAGACTCTGATGTTGGCTCACTGTGTCAGCTTTAATTTGTGATCTGTACTGATGTGAAAGCCTCAAACTAGAACTTGGAAATCGGCCACCTTGTACAGACCTTTCTCGATCGAACACAAAGACATTAAAACTTGGAGCCACTTGTGCATATTTTTTATTCTTGTCAAACATCGACCACTGTTATGTACATTTTACATTTTAAGACGGAATATTTGAGAGACATTTTTCAGCGTGGTAGCCAGACTGCAAATGACAAGAGACATCGGAAGTTAGAGAACTTTGCACACGGAGCAATAACATTGTTGTCACAGTGCTGTGCAATAGGATGTACTCAAAACAACAGATCGGTAACTATTCCACCACGCTGACACTTTGTGTTGTTTTAAGTTCCAAAGAAATAAAGGTTGCAGCTTATCAGGGAGGAACAATCAACATTACTCAGCGGTGAGTAGAAACGAGGTTTTATCTTTGTGTTACAACTTGCACCATTTAGATTGTCTCGACAAGTAAAGTTGCAGCATTTGACTTTTTGAGCAAGGAATGTTTTCAGGCCTCATTTCTGCATGAGATAATGTGTGGAGTCAAATCTGTTAACAAAACACGAGAAGACTTAAAACATAAAGAGTACGTACTCCTTGTTTCACGCCTAACTTTTTGGGGTATTTAGCTAGGGTGACCAAACGTCCTGGGATCCCCCCCGCCGCCGCCCCCCGCTCCAAGGTGTCCTGGTTTTCCCTAATGAAAATATGGTCACCCTAATTTAGCCTACATTGCAAAAACAACAATTACTTTAAAAAAGCTCATTTATTGTGATGAAAAGTTACTTGTAAGTTAGTTTGGCCTTATTTCAAATGTACCAAGGTATTTGCATTAGAAACTAGACCAAAAATACCTGGTAACATTTTGTGTTTTTGCAGTGTATGTGAAGGAAGTGTGATTATGAATGAAATTAAATTATGAAATGTGAAAATCGGTATGACTCTGTCTCTATCATTCTACAGATGAATTTAGATTAATGAACTGATGTGCAGCCTTTAAAAGTGACATATTTAAACCAAATAATTAGGTTGCCACAGCAACGTGGGCTAGTTATAAAGAAGTGAGCTTCAATTACAAGTCCAAACATTAATCAGTAGTTTTTATTACTAAGGGACATCATGATACAGTCTGTGATACTTCATATACTGTAAATGCACAATAACTTTACAGGACAATGAAAATACACTCTATTGTACTTGTAGGAGGCCAATCACCCTGCGGCCCTTACAGTTTAACAAGATCAAATCATATTCACTGCGGACCGAACGCTTTGATTCTATCATCTCATCTTAAATTTTTTTTTTTTTTTTAGCACTTTCAGTCTCTTTGTAGGATCAAAAATCTTTAAAAAAATAAATAGCTAAAAGCAAAGGCTCAGAGCATAATTAAACGGGATTAAATTCAGATGTGTTGAATCTTTTTTTTTTTTTTCCTTTTGGCAGTGTATGTGGAGATGCCCTGAGACAAAAACAAAACGGAATAATTAGTCTCTGTGTGTGCAGCGGTGTTGTTTCCTTTAAAATACAGCATAATGAATTAACAGAGAACCTATGGGAGATCATTGACGGCGAGAATGCTTTGGGTTTCGCTGGAGTCTGAGGGAATATTGCACAAAAAGATTCCTGTAGCTAACTGAGCTGGAAAAGCAATAATTACGTATAAAGCTCTCATTTGTGCATCGAAGGGAATTAAAACATAGATGTAAACAATAAAAAACACTTTCAGAGTGATTTGCACTCATTATGACTTCTTTCTTCTCACTGCAGAAACATACAAACAAATACATTATTTGCTTAGTGTCACTTTTACGTAGAAATTTTGATGAAAGGGAAAAAAGAAAAGCTACGACGATCTTTCCACATCTGTCAAAACACAGCTACAATTGCACTAAAGCGCACAATACCGTAATTCTGATTAAGGCAGGTAATAAAATTTGTGCACTTTTTGCAGCCACAGCAACCAATTCCACATCGACTTTACAGTCAAGATAAATCTGCAGTTGGAGGAATAAAAATGAGGTGAAATGAATGTTAGAGAAACGGAATACCTAAAAAAATTTAAATTAAGTTTATATAGTAGAAAATGTGAAAGATGATTTAACAATAAGAATAATTTTAAGAGCGATATTAACAAATATAAAAAGAAAAAGAGGCATCATTCAGTCACTTTAAAAATAAACCATAAATCGAGTATCAAACAACACGAAATGATCTGGACTGGAACTTTTGTGTGCATCGACAGTCAAGAATGCAGCTTTGTTGTGATGAATGTGACGCGAAGTGAAATTCACAAAAGTGACAAAGGATAAACCTAAAAGACAAACGTCCATCACAGTTCGGTAAGAGTCTCTGGAAATAATAAAAATAATGATTAAAAAAAAATGGAAAAGGTTAAAAATGCTGATGATGTGAGGACTGAGGAACCGGAAGGTGCTAACCCGTCTTTATTGCACTTTTGATGGACCTCGGAATCACCAGGCTGAGGTGTTGATATTTGGCACAGATTATCGCTGATTAAAAAGACACTTAGAGAAAAAGAGTTGATCAGTAAACAAACTGCAGATTGTGTCTGCACTTGTAGACTGAACCCATGTTGGCGTGTCTGTCTGCATTTTTCTTTCTCTTTTCTTTTTTAAATGTATTTATTTTTTTAAGGGACCAGCTAGAAATAATAATAATAATAATAAAAAAAACAACAACTCGGATTCAACAGTCCGCTGCTTTGTGGTTGTCTCCGTCCTCCATGGAGAGAGGAGACCTCGCCTCCTTCATCTCCTCCTCCTCCTCGTCACCTCCGCTGCTGCCGCCGGTCTCGGCCGGATAAACAACCACACACATCTTCTGGCCCACGTACGTCATTTTGTCTGGAAGAAGACGAGCAAGAAGAAGATGAAGAGGCGAGCAAGTGAAAGCAATGCCTGTGTCGACATAAAAGGCCTCACAGAGAGATGAACCTAGCAAGAAGCTCTTTGTTTACACCAGGACATGAGCCTCGGGGTGTCAGACCGTCAGAAATCTGCTGAGTTTGAAACAGGACTTCTCCCTGTTTCCTTCAAATGTAACAATTATGATTATGGTCAAACATTTCTGTTTTAGCCTCATCGGACAACAGGACTCAACTCATTCTTTGTGCATTAGTAAACTGTAATAAGGATTTTGAAGCTTGTTTGGAAGTAATGGCTTCATACTTAACGAGTGGCCTTGAAGTTAATCTGGTATCATTGAATAACGAGGTTTTTTTCCCCCAACTTCAACCAGCATCTGTACTTTTGTTTATTGTCGTTCTCGGGTTGATTTCCACGTTTCACACCAAACCCCATTCAACTTTGGGAAACCATTCCCATATTTGTCCATAATTTTAAAAACAGAATAATAATGTGGCACCTGCAGGCTCCTGAAACAGCAATTTTGTAAATTGAATTTGAAGAAAGCAATAAAAATTCTCGAAACGCTTCCACTCTTCTTCATTCCACCATTTAGCAAATAAAAATAATTTGGTTGGCTCAAACCGATCTGAAGCAGGAAAGCTTAGTCCCATCTAATTTCACAGAGAAAGTTTCTTTGCGAAGATCTCACTTACCAACGAAGGTGTCGAAGCACTGCGGCTTGTTCTCCCAGTAGACCCCCAGGAAGTAGACAGGAACTCCAGTGAGCATGATGGCGAGCCCGATGCCACACACGACGGGCTCCGAGTACAAGGAGAAGATGAGCAGGAAGGCCCAGAAGACGAGGTAAATGACCGGCCATATCAGGCTAATCTAAAGGGAGGAAAGTGTGGACATTTTTAAAATTCACATAGAATACTAAATACTTTTGTATCCTCATATAACAGGTGTGTTCAAATATTATTTATTTTTACCAAGAAATTGAATTTATATGTTCCATTAAGTTATTTTTGAAAATATTTTATTTTAAGTTTGTCAAAAAATTTTGAAACATTTTTAAGTTAAGGATAATTTTTTTTATTTTTTTATACACATCTTGTTTTAAATCATTGAGAGCCAATTTTTATGGCTACATATTGCGCCCCAAATCTGGAACAAATTTCAGAGAATTATAAAACAGCCGAAACACTGAGTGCCTTTAAATCTAGACTAAAATCCCACCTGCTCAGAGCTGCTTTTGAAACATTTTAAATGAAATATTAATCAACATTATGAGGTGTAACGACTGCACTTGACAACTGTTGACTCTGTGTTCTTCTACTACTTTGTATTTTTTTGTGAGTGTTTTTATGATGTAAAGCACTTTGAACTGTGTTGTTGCTAAAATGTGCTGCACAAATACATTTGATTGATTGATTTATTGATTCTGACCAAGTGTCAGATTATTGAGCAGATGTGACGAAGGCACTGCAATTGTCTGTCGTCTGAATTATAGCTGATCTGTTTTTTATTTATAGTATTTTTCCTTTTGACCGCTGTTGCTTTTTCATCTATGTGGGAACTTGAACAAAATATTCTGTTCTCATCCATTTTTAAAAAAAATATTTTCCACTTTCAAGGAACTAGAGAAGCACATTTAAAACTAAATGAAGACAACCAGAAATCAGTGACTCTGGTATAGTACACAAGGTACATTCCATTTATAAAGTTAATGTGCTATTACAGGAAAAAAAGATGATTTGTAGAAGTACAGAATGCTACAGAACAAGTGAACACACCTTGATTGGCCGGTGCATGTTGGGCTGTTTAATTCGCAGGACGATCTGCCCGGCGACAGTGACTCCATAAAAGAGGTAGTTGATGAAGCCCACATAGTTGATGAGGGTGTACATGTCACTGGTGCACAGCATAAGCAGAGTGGACAGGCACTGACAGAGTAGAGACACATGAGTGTACTTGGTTTAGTCTTTTTTGTTTTTTTGACTGGCTGTGTTATTAAAACAAATGTGGAAATGGACCAGTGATGAAGATGACGAGCGCGGTACTCACAGTGAAGAGCAAAGCGGGGATGGGGGTGCAGCGTTTCACATGGATCATGGCCAGAAGGCTTGGCAGGTGGCCCTCTCTGGCCCCAGCAAAGAACAACCTGCCACAAAGCAGAGGTGAACATCAGACACTCACCTCTGACCTCTGCTGGAAGAAAATGTGACTTCAGAGGCCTCGGAAATAATGGATTTAACTCCACTCCAAATCTTCATTTTGTTTACTGTTAAATCTTGGATTTGCTAAATTGAATTGCAACTGGGAGGCTTAAAAATAGCTTTTCAACCCAGACTGATAGATGTCAAAGACTTTTCTAATCTGGAACGTCAGCAGATCATGATGTCTTGTTCTTAGCACTGTACTTTGCTAAGTCTAATTAAACTATGCAGACTGCGTTTAGAAATGCATTTGAGTGTGAATTCTTCATGAATAGAAATATGAGGCATGAAGAATATGGACTCCATGCAGAATACGAAGTTCTTTGTATTTTTCCTAAATTTGTCAGTGTTCAAAAGGTTTTAATCAAGAGAACTTTCCAGACTTATTCTTTTGCATTTTGCATTTTTCTTTAATTTCTGTTCATGAACTTAACCATGACGTTGTCAGTGTTTGCTTAAAATAGGCTGAACAAAAAGCCAAAGAAGCCAGACAAAGCAACAATGTTTTTGAACCACCTCAGAGGTAGTAGAAAATAACCTTAATGATGGACCACTCAAAACTTTAACAACATGAACCCTGGAGGGGAAACAAACAGGTAACGTGACATCAGGTGAACTGACCGTGAGGACGTGAAGAGGGAACCGTTGACTCCTCCAAAGGTGGAGAGAGCCACAGAGATGGGCATGATCCACGCCATGACGCCCAGCAGCTTCTCACCAAACGTCTGAGAGAGAGCAACAGACATGAGAGGCTTACAGCCACCGATCTGACACGTGCATCGACCAGCAAACGTCACCAGAGGGCGACAGCGACTAAAATGAGTAAGTGCCGAAGCACAAGCTGGATCGAGGCCCAGGACTCACCACGGCAACGGCGTTTGAGGCGAGCAGCTCCTGGGGACTCATGGCCGTGACGTAGGCGATGTTGGCAAAGACGTAAACGAAGGTCACAAGGGGGATGGAGATGAAGATGGCACGTGGAAGATTCCTGGAGGAAACATGAGGTACAGCTGAGTCAGAGGGAAAGAAGATGGTGATTATTGTTCAATATCTGCGACCAGACTGACCAGACTGTATTAACATCAGGCAGCTTCAACTAAAGGTGAAAAGGCTTAAGCTGGGAATCTCTGTCGGAATGTGACCGTTAATCACCCAAAGCAGCAACAAGCTGCTTTTCAAGCCGCCTTTTTCCAGTTGAGTAAAGGCGGATTTCTGGACACCGAAAGTGAAGATTAGCTGGAAAATAACAAGCAAGACTGCTTACACGTAGGGATCTACCAGCTCCTCTGTGACGTAGTTGAGGAAATTCCAGCCTCCATAGGCGAACGAGCCTTGTAGGAACGCCAAGGCTATCAAACCCACGTCATAGTCCTGGAAGGGCTCGAAGGCATTGGCCGGCTCCAGCCAGTAGTAGTCTCCTGCAGGTGGAGCAGGACAGGAAATGTAAATCAATCTTGACCTCAGAACAGCAGTTATGGTAGATTATTTAGTGACATGCTGCCATATTTGTGTTAAATTACAATGAACCACATGTAGCGGGGTATGTTGATCATTTATGTCTGGTTATATAAACTTGTTTTGCTGAAGGGGTAAACAGGCTGTTTTTTATTACTGTTCTGACTTGTTGTGAGGAACTCCAGCTGAAAACCATCACCTAACAAGATCAGTGTGTGTGTAAAATGTGTTGTACAACAATCCCTCATCAAGTATTCATCTTAAAACAAAGCCAAACGCGAGACAATCGTTAAAATATTCTCGTACTGAAATACATATGAAGCGGGATCCTGATTGAATTAAAAATAAATCCGTCCCATCGTGTCTCAAACATCTGGCCTTTTGCACACTTATGCAGCCACAAACCTCAAAGTATCTCAGTGGGATTTTATGTGATAGATCAACCCACAACGTAATTATAAAATGAAAGCAACATGATGCATTGATTTCCTTTATTTTACAAATAAAACTCCTAAAAGTCAATACTTTGTAGAACCACTGTTCTTTTGGTAACCGTTTCTACCTGCAATGCAATCTGGAAGTAAAATTTTTGTTTTACTTCAGTTTACAAACTGACACAAACTCAGTCAGAGAGGATGGAGAGCATCGATTAGAAAGTGCTTTATTACTTATCGTCTCGCCATTGTCATCTCATACTGGGTTCCAGTTTCACCAGAGGTAAAATTTCAGGGAAACTTACAGCAACGTCTCACAGTGCTGTTCATGGCCTTCTTGAAACATAAATAAGAAAAATAAAGAAAAACTCTCAGCACGAGTGAAGGGGCAGAAACTGCAGATGCCAGCATCAAAATATGGCGACAACCTGCATCAAAATATGTAAATCATGTGAACCAGGAAGTAAAGTTTCCTTCACAACTGACTCCGACTAGTTTTCTTATCCCCATGAAGCAACAGCATGATGCTGCCACCACCGGGTTTCTTGATGGGAATGTGTATTCAGGGTGATGTTCACAGTTTTTTGTATCCAGGCCAAAAACTGCAAATATTTTTATTATCTGACTAGAGCAAGTTCTTCCACTTAGTCATTGTGTCAATTTGGACTGTGGGAGCCTGGAGACAGGACTTCTCATTTCCACAGACTACAGTATACAGAGTGCATAGTTCCTTAATTGTCCCATCAACTTATTCTCTGTTTTTGCTGAATATCTTTAAAGGCAATTTGTTCTACCAGAACAAAGACTGATTAAGCTCTTGAAGATGTGACCAGGTTCCACTGTTAAGTTGATTCAGGTGTGTTTGACCACTGAAAACATGCAGGACGTCAGCCGCCCGGCCAGGATTTAGAGGCATTAACGTGCTCCCTTCTTTTCGGATTTCTATCCGGAAAACATTAAAAACAATTTATTGTTTTCTTTCTACTTCATTGTAAGGAAAACAGATAGAATCCCATAACATATTCAGAAGTTTATGCAGGTAATATATAAAAATGTGGAAAGTTAACGTGGTGTGAATCCTTTCTCTATATCGTCCCTCATTTAGGTTGTTCAATCTTACAACAAATCACCCAGTGGACTCTATAAACCTTCGACACTTTGGACACTGAAATAGCTCACTCTGATATTTCAGACTGTCCTTACAATTACTGGCCCTGATCCATGTTTGGAGGACAAACCCCCACACTTGTGCTGACTTTAGCTGTATGGGTTTTAACCTAAAGGACCCGAGCAACTCGTCAACCCCGGTTTGATCCACTATACGGCCTGGAGTCTCCCAGGATGATCCCTCTGACTGCGGACATGTGCGGATGGGTTTCAGATGTTATTTTATGAACTCTGTGACTGTGGGTCCTCTGGGGAGCACAGACAGCAGCGGTAAGCTCACCCTTGCAGATCTGAACGATTCCCATGATGATGATTAAGGCGAGGGCCAGCAGCTTGCCGGCCGTAAAGATGTCCTGCACTCTGGTGGCCCACCGCACGCTGGAGCAGTTCACCCAGGTCAGCAGCACTGAACAAAAACAAAGGGAAGCAAAAATGACCACAAACAGTAAAATGTGGTGCTTAGGATGAAATCCTCATTCTTATGCATGATATTAACCCTTTACATTTCTTGAGACTTGAAAAGACGTGTACAACCCTGACATACTGTATGAAGAATCATCTTAAAGTGGCTGCTGAATGGTGCTTGAATTCGTGCTCAGTTATGCCTTATTTAGCTAATATTTAGATTTATTCTCTATCGCTGTCTATTTAGAATGTTTGACTACAAAAACACAAATTGGTTTTCTTACACACCCATTAGTGAATTCAAGCAGAAATGACAAACATTTATTTGACTGTTCAGTGTTTCGTATCAAAAAGTTAAATTTTAGCCTCATCAGACCACAGATCCAGTTAAAGTCCCAGAAGAGTTTTACAGATTCCACCTGTTAACGTTTGTGATGGTAGGTCCCTGTCATCCCGCTCATCAATTAATGAAAGCACTGTATAAGTGAGAAAACCATCTGTCACATTTATATTGTTTCAGAGGCGTCAATAAATGTTGAGGGAGATGAAGACGAGCTTTGTTATTAGAGGTTGTACCTATTATGTTGTATTATGTTCTGGAAATATGTTTTAACTGACTTTAAATTAGAGTTTAAATTATACAAAGTAAAATGATGTTGCTCCGTTTTGTAAAAGTTCGCAGTAGTCCAGTGAAGAACCATATGCTGCTCACCTTTCTTAGACTTTTATCCAGCATTTCTCTACACAGGGAACAAAACTGGATTTGTTGTATGCTGCTGAGTTAAACAGGCCATTGGGTTTGAACCAATAGGGTGCCATTAAATAAGAGGGCCTGCTTGGATTAAGTTCATCACATTAAATAACTCTGAAGCTGCCGCTGCAGGAAACAAAGACACATAGGCAGACATAGGCGATCTAGACTCATAAGAGCGCACTCTGTGAGGCTCCGAGTGTGGGACTTTAACTGTGAGGGTATTTTCCTCTACAAATAAAATTACAGCTGTGGTTAAAGAAAAAGGGGGGAAGGGGGCAAACGAGGGCAGTGAGGCCAGCCTATGGCTGACAGGCAGGGGAAGTAAAAGCACAACTTAGTAATTCTTAAGCAGGCCTAATTAAAGTAAGTACAGGCTAAACCTTTCAATCCACAACTTGTAAACACAGTTGTTGATTTGTTGCTCCCACAGTGGATATAATAGGCATCCACCTTCTCTGTTACTGGCTGCTTGCTGTATAAACGCGAAGACAAACGTTTAATCATGGAGCCGAGCGTTGGGTTAGCTAAAAAGAACATGTTGAGCAAGTTAACTGTGAACAACAGGAGAGAAACAAAATGAAGCAACGTGCCAGTAAGACCACAATGGACTGTGTCCTAGTCAAAGCCTGGCTACTGGTCTCATTCAGATGGTGTCTGACTTCAGCCATGAGACTGCTGAAAGCAAACTTTACTCTCACTGACGTTGCAGCTTCTCCCTGAACGTATTTCAGCCAAAAGTGTTAAACTTTTTTCCTAATGTGTTCTTTGTCTAATGAGTAAAACAGCTTTTGTGTTTACATTTTCCTCAACATCAAAAGGAAAGATTATTAATATGTCAACAATTCTTTTGAAAAATTGGAGTAATTTTTGGGGGAGGTTTAATAAGTACCAACCAATGTTCCCTCTAATTTTTCATGTAGCTGGGCATACACACAGCCTCCCTGAGCACACTGAGGACCACTGTGAGCAACATCAGGTGTGCGCACTCAGGGCCGCAACTACATATTTTTGAGCATGTCATGTCACGTCACCCACCGCCAGCGACATAAACTTGTACATGTGGCCAAAGAGCCACTTCTGTTATCCTGTGTCTAGAACCGCCTCTGGGCTGCAGGTCTGAGGCATTTTGTTAGCATGTTT
>CAEFZY010025818.1:0-74274 GCA_903066815.1 Brachyrhaphis roseni
GCTGCTCGGGCCTAATAATAATAAACAGTACAGATACAATAGGCCTTCGCAGCGCTTTGCTGCTCGGGCCTAATAAATCCAAATTTCATTACAAAATTCCCCCCATTCTGACATTTATTGGCTCAGTGTATGTTCAATTGAAGAACAATTCTACAACAAATCTACAGGAGTAGTTAGTGCACAGAAAACGTGAAGAACAACAGTATGAGTTTGTTTTTGAACAGTCCTACTCTGCAAGAGGCAATTAAAAGTTTGTGTGCAAAATGATTAAATGGCAACATAAGAGTTGCAGTTTTTGCATAATATCCTTGATCTAGTTCCACCTCTTTTCCTCCTTCTCTCCTCCATGTAAGATGATCAGCACCAGTCTGCCGAGTCAAAAATCTCCTCTTGCACTGAAATTCAACACCTCAGCTCCACTCAGGGTGCCAGTCTCTGCAAAGTTTGCTGATCTTTTCTGCAAAACTAATAGTAACTTAAGCAACCTGCATCACCTCTAAACAGAGGATGTTATGTAAAATGAATAAATGCTTTGTCTGATTAAATATGCTTTCAAATGTGTTTAAGGAACCATGCAACATCCTGTATGAAATAATATGTTCCCAAGCAACATGGACACAAACAACCAAGGAAAGTCCCTTTAGTCTACAAGGGAAACCTGAACCTGAAATCTATTTTTAAATATCATTGACGTAATATATTTAAAACTATCATTTCGAATCATGTCAAAGTGTGATAAAACTTAGAAAAAAACTTTGCAAAAAGTGTGGCGATCTATTGATCATTACCAGTTAGGATAGCATGAAAGTCTTTCGTAACGTAAACAAATGAGATGTGGATCAAGACTTTTGCACAGCACTGTACGCAGAAAAATAAATGTGTGTTTCCATGTGTGTATGTGTGTGTGTCTGTGTGCTTTACTAAACTGTAGATGTCAGCATTCCTACAGCAGGAAGCACAATGGAGGAAGAACAAAGAGGTAGGAGTCACAGACGATGTGCACCAGATGAATCTGCTGTGAAGCTGAATGGATGTTCTGGCAGCAGAAGTCCCACTCTAAAAGATATTAAGTTTATCGATTGAACTGCTACCCACAGGCTGGTAGATTGAAACACAGCGAAAAGCAAAAGAATACAGATTAACTAAACAAGGGTTCTGCAACAGCTGGTCAGACCTGACTCAACTGAACAAAAAAATGTGATCTCCTATTTCAAAGGAGCCCCAACATTACAATCTCAATCTTTAATCTTTCCCAGCAATAAAAACCTTTAAGCTTAATTTACTTTGAGGATGATTTTATGACCAAAGTGGAAATGAGAGAATGGACTTCTACTAAATTCAGGGAGGGAAAAAAGTCAACTGGCAGGCATTCGAAGGTGTTACAAATTAGCTGAAATAAGGATGTTTACTGCTACTATGGCTTTCTACATAAGAGTATACAAGTGCTGTTATCTCAATGTGCTTGAATAGCAAAGCATGTGGAAGTAATTTGTGCGTATCTGGAACAATTCAGAGGAAGACGAGCTGCCCTGTTTTGCACTAATTGTAGTTCGATTAAATGTTTTTCTGAAGCACTGGACGACATCATGAGGCAGTATTGCAAGTGTCACGAGACAATCTTAAAATTTAAAATTTTAAGGATATCTAATGTAAACATTTTCATAATAAGTACCATAGTTGTTTTCCCATAACTGTAACAGTGCGTTCAATCAGGAGATCACTCCAGTCGGTTGTCCATAGAGACTCCCAGAAGTCTAATTTCTTCCACCTGAGTAATGAATGTCCCATTTATAGACAGGTCTAGTTTTGGCTGAGTTTTTAATTTTCAATTTGATCCAAATATTATGCTTTTGGTTTTAGATATGCTTAAAACTAATTTATTTGTACGTAATTACAAATATCCTATGCAAATGTCTGGTTTCAAATATACGTGCATGGACAACAATAAACTGTTTTCTATCTGAAAGTAAAAGCAGAATAAGCTTGTTAAGATATCAAGATGGCTCCATGCTACTGGGAACATAAGCTTAGCAGTGGATGCAGAGATCCTGCTCAAGTGATCAAGAGTTCAGTCCTTTTAGAGATCAATTTTTTTCCCCTTAAATCGTTATTATGTATGCTCTTTGGTAGTCTTTGGCTAAACACAAGGAAGAATTGAGATTGCAGAGAGCAATAGTCATGTGAGCTGCAGAGAGGAGAATGCAACCGAGGCTCAACGGGAATCACAAGCTTCTAATCCTGGAGCACTTTCAACACAAGCTGGAAATACACCCAGCAGCATAGAATGAGTGCAGACAGACTCAGATCTGAACATTGGCAGTAGGAAAATATTCAACTAATTATCAAAAGTTAAAAAAAAAAAAAAACTCTGTCTTTTATTACAAAACTGTTAGAATAATTCAGTATGGACGTTCTAAATTAACCTAAAATCATTTGAAGTGGGAGGGGAATCAAAAGGTTTCTGCAGCAGACCAGATTAAAAGGCTGGCCAAGAATAAGCCTCTGACCAATTACACCTACCCTGCTGGGTTACCTGCACCAAAGCTCCCAATGATCTCTGTAACTCAAGGACAAATTCCTGCAATCCACAAAGACAGCCTTGCATTACACTATCCATAGGTAAAATTAACATTTAACAGATAGGCAGCAGGCCTGACAGGAAGAGCTGCCTCTCCACCTTATGATCCGTCTGCTTCCATTCAAAGTGCATTAATGGTTTTACATTATGCATGATGTTTAAAACTTCCTGCATCAAGTAGAGACAAATATTTAGTCTGTAACATGGTGAGATTATTTACAATATCTTCCTAATTATTGCGTATACCAGCTTAGAGTAATATATGAATACTACAAAACTTGTGAAATATTCAATTTATCCTTAGAAATTTGGAGAAAACAGGAGTGAAATATGCAATTTGTGCTAATATTTTTGGAAAACTCTGGTGCGTAAACCTGATATTTGTGTTATAAGCTATTAAACATCAACTTTGCAGAGTTTTCTACTCAAGACAAATGATGAACACTTCCGCAGGTCAAACCAACAGGTGGGTGATTTCTCTCTACTGTCTTGAGGGTAAAATTACAAAGTTCATTCCGAACTGCTGCTTGGTTCTGGACTCTTATTGCGTCCTCAAAAAAGTTAGATATAAAACTTTACTACGTGTTTATTGAAAAGAAGCGTGTACTTACATTGAATGTGCGCCGTGAGCCTTGTTCCAGCCGGCCGGCGGTCCCTCCCCGCTGATCCTTCCCCGCGGTGAGTCGCTCCAAATGTAGTCAACTCGCAGCTGGGGGTGGCTCTCCGTATTAAGGGGAGAAGGTATAAATAGCCGGGCGAACCCTGGGACGCCCCTATCGTGACCGGACGTCCATGTTGGCGGCTCTCTCTTCGAGTCGTTCTGATATTTACATAAACTCTTAAAGCTGCCATTCAAAGTTTACCGCCACATCATTACAAGTCGCTTTAAATATGTTTTCTTATCTATATAATGACATGTCGTGGTCTGTTTGTCTGTCTGTGTGAACTTTTTTTGCATTATTTTGTTCCGATAAAATATACTCGCTCCAAAACGAGCTTCAATGCAGTGACGTCATAGGAGGTATAAAGAAATTGATCACTTTTTCCTTATATATTATACACTTAAATCACAACTTGTGTTTTTACTTGTGTACTGTACAGATGCAACTTGTATGTGACAACATAGGAACGCAGCAGACCAATTAGCTTGGATTAAATAATCATTTTGAGGCAAATTGTTGTAAAAACAATTAGTTCCAATATGAAAATACTTTTGATTGCTCTGCTAGCAGATATATAGAGTAGAATCATACCAGCTACCCTCACATGAATGCATTTCCCATCATCCCTGTAAATAACAGAAAGATGTAAGAAAATAAAGGAAGTTGTTTTCAGACAAATGCAAAGCCACTTTACCAGTAAATCAAGAAAGGAGGTGAACATGACCGTCAATGAAATTTAAAAATGTAAACAGGAATAAAAACTGATCCATACCATTTAAAGTCCTTAAGATAATTGTGGTCTTCTTCACTCTTTGCTTCAGGTTTGCAGCATCCATCATTGCAGTAATAGATTATTCTCTGTTTAATAAGAATCCAACTTAGAAGCATATTTTAGATTTGATTCTTTTTCTCTCTATCTGCCCACTTTTCTTATTTTTCTAAGGCATGTACTTCACAATATGGTATCTTGATCAATCACAACTTTAGACAAAACTTGAACAGACCCACTAAAAGCGCATCTATCAAAAATTATTTGGTGTTTATTGAGAGTATTTCTATAAAAGTTAGCTAATCGTGTCATTTATTTGTCCTTTTCCTTCCATGCTTTCCTTTACCGAACATGTCGAATTTTGGTTGTGGTTGACTTTATGTTACTTCTTCACAGTTGGTTCCTAAACAAATACATTAAAGAAATTATTTTTTTATTAAACTAATCTAAAAGCAAAAAACTGCAGAGTTGCAAAAATTTCATAAAATGAGATTTTTTTTGAGGGCTTCATAGAGAAACACCACAGAATAAAAAAAATAGAAAAATGACAAAAATAAATTATTCTTCAAAAATGTAAAAGAAAGTTGAAAAATATTGATAAGTGTAGTTTACATGCAAAGACATTAATTTTAAGCCGTTTAAAAAATATTTATATATTTGTTATGTTCCTAATTTTATTTACCTAAATTATTTTTTGTTTATTGCAGTTATTTACACTGATCTGTTTCTTTTGGTCGATTATTAATGCATGAAAAAATGCTTTCTGGAAAAATTAGGTGTGAAAAAACTATGAAAGAAGAGTCAGGGGTCAAGTTGAAGCAAATCATCTTGTCATAAACAAACCAAAAATGCTACAAGAGCGCCCTCTTCTGTTTTTAAATGAAATTACATCTTGATTAAAAAAAAATGAGCAGGTAACAGAAAATAAATTGTTGCTTCTAAAAGAACAGGCAGAACAAATATTTATAGAAATGTTCCACAAATGAACAACATAACTGAGAAAGAGGGAAAAAATTTACTTTTCACAATATGTTAATACAAACTTAAAAACAGGTGCAATCTGCATCCATTACACCATATGTCTTCTCAAAAATAAAATTAATCACATCTATAAAGTGCTGCATTGCAAAAAAAAAAGACTCCAGTAAAGAGATACTCGTAAACTTAAAGGTGCTCATATTGTTTCTTTAGCAGCATACAACCAAACAGACTCCATGTGTCGAACGTTAACACTTAACACAGAAACTCGACATTTAATCAGAACACGGCACAACCTAACTGAAAAACTTCTGTTCCTTTCGTTTACACGAACATCTATAAGGTTTAGAAAAAAGGGTACCGAGTTTGAGAAAAGTATCAAAAATAAGTCTCGCTTTCCTAAAAGTTTTGTGACATAAGTTCCACAATCTGTGAGTCAAGCTCATTTGTTCAGGCAGTTCCCCGCCTCCAATGCAACCAGAGTTTCTCATGATGCTGCTGATTACAGATTTAAAAGCTTTAAGCGAACAGGACGGTGGATTTTATGGCACAATGCTGATTTCTCCGTTGGTTATTTCTGATCACAGAATCGCAGCAGCTTCGGCTCGTCGTTCGGCGGGAATCTTCAGTGCTTCACAAAGAAAGGATGAGTCAGGGCCTTGGCGGCGGAGATGCGACGGCTCGGATTGAACAACAAACAGAGCTGCAGGTAAGAAGATTTCACACCGTTTTAAAACTTTGAACATGATTGCTGAACTAAGGTCATAGGTTGGTCTCCATTAATTGTGACTTTCTTCCTTTGAGTCTCTATGCACCACAAATCTGGAACAAACTTCCAGAAAACTGCAAAACAGTCAAAACTCTGAGCACCTTTAAATCTAGACTAAAAACCCACTATGTTTTTGTGTCTTTATGATGTAATCGAGAACCAACTTTTAGTTTTATACTTCACTAATCTCATTTAAATCAAGAGTGAAAACTCGCCTGTTTAGAGCTACTTTTGATTAATATCAACTAGAACATTTTATAGTGCAGTTTTTCCTTTTGCTGTGCTTGTGTTGTTTAATCGTGTAAAGCACCTTGACCTGCCGTGTTGCTGAAAATGTGCTATGTAAATAAACTTACTTTTCTTCTTCTCCTTCTTTTTCCTTATATGAAAGTTTTTCGTCAATATTTAGTGCCTCATGACCGCAAACACCTTTTGCTAAAACGCAATCAATTTCTGAAATCCTCCAGAAAGTTTAGAAAAAGGAAACAAACAACAACAAAAAAATGCTTTTTCTTTTTTTTGGATTGCTACAACTTTCAGTTTATTGGTGGAGTTCATCACATTTTTTATTGAAAATCACATCTCAGATCTTCCACCACACTCAACAGGGAAGTGCTTCCTTGTGTGCTTATTTTTTGTTCTTCAAAATATTTGTTGAAGAGAAGTTCAACCTTAAGTCTCATGTGAGCAAAGCTCAACCTTCTGGTTAGATTCACTTCGTGTTTATATTTGTGATGGTAGATTTTTAGTGCATTATCTTCGTCACCCTTTCATGCATGAATTATGATCCTTTACGTCACAATTTTTTTCCAAAGTGTTTTTGATTTTTTTAAGGTATAAAAAAGGTGGAAAACATTTTTTGTAAAAAAAAAAAAAAAAATTCTAGGATTTTTTTTCTGTTGATCAGTTGCAATTTTCTCCAAATGCAAAGTTGTTATTTGGAAAATACATCAGTAGTCTTAGCCTTTAGGGGTTAATTGATGTCACAATTTCTTTTTAGCCTGCAAGAACAGAAGGAGGGATTGGACATTCCTGAATTGCTTTTCTGTCTATCTGCCATATTAGATTAAACAAAACATTATTGCACTTGCAGTGCATGGCCAGTAGTTGGCAGTGTATTGTATGATGCACTAGTGTCCACGTCAGTGGTCTGTGTGCTTTTGTAACATAAAAATCCACAAGAGACACAAGAAAATGGCTTTTAAATAGCTGTCCACTGCAGCGACGGCTATGCCTGAAAGGGTTAAATGGCATATGAATTATTTTTCACCAGAGATGGTATTTTAGTTGTGATTGATTCATGTCTCTTGATTTATTCTGCATAGAATATGAAGGAAAATGTTCCTAATAGCAGCCACTGTTCTTGCTTTTAGCACCGTTTGACTCGGTTTGTGTGGCTGAGAGAGAAAATCGGCACATTTCCGGGTTAAGCAGGGAAGTAGAAGCATGGATGTGCTTACAGAGAGCAGGTCGTTCTCATCTTGGTCCAGGTTGGGCAGCAGGTTGGTGCAGGAGCCCCTCGGCCCCAGGCTCTCAGAGTACAAGATAGGGCTTTCCTGAGGCCAGTCGTCCTCACTGGGCAAACCGATCACCCTGCCAAACAGAGGACAGATCAATAACTAAGCGTTGCCAGGAGGGCAATCATAATTTTTCCTCTATTAATTACCGTTTTTATTTATTTCAATAAATAAAAATGGGTTCTCAATTTCAGTTTTTGTTATTTGTCACGATGACAATTTATCCTGGTCGATAAATTGTCCCAGGAATTAGTGAGATAAGCAATAAATATCGTTGTTTTGAGATCATTTTCAGGTAATATAAAGACAATGGCATGATAACATAAATTTGTCCTCTGAAAGATACAATGAACTATAATTCTGTAAAGAACACATAACACTGGAACTAGAATAAATGTCCAAAACAACCAAAAACAATAAATAAAACACAAATAAAAACCACACAACCGAAACGATAAGTAAAATGGATTATGAAGTTTCTGTAAACAAAATTGCCCTTCCAAAAATATGAATCATCAGAATGGAAATTATCAAGCCCATTTTAAAATTATTATGCCTTTTATACTCACTCAAAGATTTTTTGCAGCTGCTGCACCTCTGTGTAGCCCTTAAACAACGGCCTGCAAAATGAAAGGGCAAGGCTGCTATATTCTGTGCTTTACTTGTGTTTGTGTGAAATATTGCTGCCTTAAATGTAAGATGAAAAGCCTGAGTTGGATGTTTGTGTTTCTTTTTACTCACCTCAAGAGGAAAAGCTCAGCAAAGATGCAGCCAGCGCTCCACATGTCCACTGAGGACATGTAAACAGAGTTCAGCAGCACCTCTGGAGCTCGATACCACAAGGTCACGACCTGAGCAGAAGTGGGAAAAGAATACGAAACAGAAACATATTTGAACGGAGGCGGAGAAAAAGATGAAAAACAACATTTCACACCTCAGGCAAGAAAACAGACTGTGGAGAAAATCAGTAAAACGTCTGACTTAAATAACACTTACACCGGGTGTAAGAGCGATATTATAGGTGTGAATTCGTGCGAGTCCGAAGTCTGCGATCTTGATCTCTCCTCGACTGCTGACCAGGATGTTCTCCGGCTTTAAGTCTCGATGCAGGACGAGGTTTGTGTGCAGGAAGTCCAGTCCTCGCAGCAGCTGCTGCATCACATCCTGGGACCAACATGGCAGAAGTTGAACAAGCTGCAGCGCTGAAGTGAAATCAGATTAGGCGGTCTCACCTTTATCAAGTCACGGCCCAGACCACAAGCAGGAGCCTTGGACAGAAAAGTGGACAGATCCTGATCGATGTATTCCAGAACCAGAGTGAGGTCCAGGGCCGAGCCAATAGAAACAGCAGATGCATCTAAGAGTCTGCAGAACATAAACGTTTGACAAGTCATAGGAGGTCAGAAAGTACAGAAAAATATAAACTAGAAATAAAAATGAGTGTCTATGAAACAGGTTTGTGAAAATATCCCTCTAAAACCTTCTGCTAATTTTTTTTAAATGATTAGGCTTAACACAGAACAAGAGACAAATTATAAATCTTATATTTAGTATCTGCTGCCCGTGACATTCTTCTACATTACTCACCAAAAGTTGGGAATATTTGGGTTTCAGGTGAAAGCTATAACATTTACAGGTGAACTTAAAGTGATATTCTCTGGTTCTCCTTTTCTATAGGCTAGGTGTTCAAGATGGCTGAAACTCTTTTTGTGAGAAAAACTGTAAAATAAATAACCTTGTTTTGTTGCAGCACACAAATTAAAAACTCAAGAATCAGATTTCAACTGTGGACTAATAATGCATAATCTTAGAGAATATGCTAAGGAGGTCCAAGGTGCATATTGTTTTGTATTCTGGCAAATGATGCGTTACTACTGCACCAATAAATTCAATAACAATGTTTTTGCATTTCGAATTTCTTTAAATGTGGTAATAAACCTATTTTAGTACTGTTATTAATTCCATACAGGGAGAATTGAGATGGCATCATAAGTATTAGAATATTCAGCAAAAGTTTAAAAGATGAACCACAGCAAAAACAATATTTACTTTAACCTTAAAAGGTGAAAATAATTTTAGTTTATGCACAAACCTACTTGACAATGTTTGGATGGTTAAAGTAGCCCACTTTGCGCAGCAGCGCCACCTCTCGGATCATGAAGGGAGGGATTCCGGCCTCCTCAGACTCCCAGCGAAAGTTGAACTTCTTCACCGCCAGGAGGCGCTGTTTCTCCCCAACCTCTCTGGCTTTGTAAACTTTCCCGAAGGAGCCTTCACCGACCTCCGCTAAAAGCTCATACTGCAGCGATTCAGGGCAAAAGTCCATTTTCCCCCTAAATTCAGCGAGTTTAATCTGAAATATAGAGAAATAAGTTAAGTTTACAGCAACAACAAACGAATATGTCGCGTTTTCTTGCTTTAGCTGCACTCGGAATAAGCTAGCCAGCGTGGCTATCAAAATAAATATTTTGAAAAGAAACGCGACGGAATTAAATTATCCACAACAAAACCACATTTCATAAAGCTGCTATATCGCAGCACCAACATATTGATTCATCTATTATTTCGACAAATTACTATTTTACCTTAGCTCGTCTCCTCGTAGCAAAATCAGCATCGCCCGCCAGCGGTGGAAAAATGTATTTGCATAACTCTGACCAGACCAGCATAAAAGATTATGAGAAAAAAATAAATCACACCCCTTTTAATCGCCAGCTAATCAGAAAGCTTAAAGTCCCCATTTTAAGACGTCCAGTCGTGGTACACGTGTCCCTGTTCCTGCTGATGCCTTCAGCTGCAGCCAAAAAATTAAATATGGAGTCTGTGTGTAAATACATAAAAGGCTGACATAAATATAATGAGGATGGAGTGTGTTTTGAGGGAAAGAAAATACAAGAAAACTTGTTATAACATGTTTATTATTTGCAGCCTACTACACAAAACAAATGAAATGATTCAAAAAGAGCACTATTCAAAACATACAATACATACATTTAAGACAAAACATTATTTTTAGTCCTGAAAACACCCTGCCTCATCCATCAGACCTGTGTTATATTACTGATTATTAAAGCCATTATATCATGAATTAGTGCAAAATGAGCATGCTAATGCAAAGAGACAGCATATTATGACTTTTTTAATAAGAGTTTTAGCTCATCTCTTCAGTGTTATTGAGCTGTGGTGTTGCCAAATGTCATTTAATTTCAGTAAACAGAAGCAGCTACTCGTCTTTTAACTTTTTGACTAAATATTTAGTTTTCATTGCCAACAGGAAGGAGTCCAGATGGAGGTTGCGGTTGAGAATGACCGAGCCGCAGGTTAGCGCACCGGCAAGGGCGCCAGCAAAACCGCACAAAAACACATCCTGGCCTGTAAACAGAACATGTAAAAACCATTAGGGGTGACACATTTGAGATTAGGACACACCAATCTTTATTTTCTGGTTGGTATAATGAGGCACAAAAGGACACACCTGTCAGGTAGAGGTTCTTCAGGGGAGTCTGAGGTCTTATTGTAGCGTTGAGTTCAGGGCTGAACCGAGCGATGCCGTGGTCCACTCCGTAGAACTCACCTTTTGGGGCTCCAATGTAGTGTGTGTTTGTGATGGGGGTTCCAACGTCAACATACTCAATCTGCAAAAACACAACGCATTTCTGAGTAACAAGGATTACCTAGCTAAGAAGTGTGACACATTATTAGGTAGCCTTTTATGTATTTAGACACCAATATCTTCAAAAGCTGGGTCAAACTGAATTTAAATTTGCTCAGTGCAATTTGGAGTATAACAGCCAATAAAACAAATACTAAAGAAATGGAAAATGACTACTTTGGTTAAACATATAAAAACTGCAACAAACCTTTCAAATGGTTCAGAAAATGAAATTAGGAATTCTAAATATAATGTAAAGTAAATAATAAAGGAGAGAGCACAGATCATAGAATTATATTGAATAGACCTGCTCTTATAGATCTGTCTAGATTGGTATTGTAACCAATACCGACCTAGAATTTACTTCAACATCTGGACTGATACAGATATCAGATCTGTCCATCTATGGTTTTAACCAGAGAAAGACAAAAATCTAAATGTGAGAAGCTCCAGCAGCTAAGGAGAAAATAGAGGGAGAAAATCCAGAATCATTTACCTTGTCCCTGGTGATTTTTGGAAAAATGTCCATCACCACATCCAGAGCAGAGTCAGTGAACGCTTGTTTCAGTTCTTTGTAATCAGGCCCTCTGTTCGTCACTTTACCGTCCTTCCACTCCTCAAACCACGAATATTTGGCAAAACTGACCAGACTTAAAGTAGACTTTCCTAAAGAGAGAGAGACTCTAATTAAGAAAACATTTTAAGATGAGGGTATATTCCCATCATCCATCAGTACCTGGTGATCTCTCCTCCCACGATGGATCTTTGGCAGACGGCGAAGCAACAAACAGCAGAGGTATTTTCTTAGAAGCCTGTTCTTTTCCGTCATCTAAATATCCCTCCATCCTTTAATGAAAAGGCAGAAATCTGGTGAATTTACACAAAGAGCAGCCATGAACAACTAGCACTTCCTGTGTAACAGGAAAGAGTAAAAGACAACTGGGATTAAACAGTTAAAAAAAAAAAAAAAACACAGGAACTTAAACAAAACAGGCATACAGTTCATCAAAATTGTTGTCAGCGAAGATCCAGTAGTTGTTTGCTTTCAGGCCCAGCTCCTCTTTGGTTCCACTTAAACCAATAAAGATGCTCAGACCTCCTTCACCATGTTTCACCAAACTGAGCTGCTTCCGGATTTCTGCAAAATAACGATAAACTGCTCAAAGCATGAAAACTTTACTAGGAAATATATGAAATAATATATGAAATATATGCAAAAGTATGCATAGTTCTTGAAATTTACCCATGTTGTCATGTTACAAACCATAATCTTTAAAGTATTTAATTTAGATGTTATATAATGACTCAACACAAATAAGCATGAAACTGAAGTTGCAGAAGAAAAAAATCATATTATTTTTGAAAATAAAAGAAATTTGTGTTTGCACAAATTTACTTCTAAATAAAATCTCTAATTCAAATCAAATGCAATATAGCTTTAAGCTACCCACAAAAATTGGACATTTTTAACCCAAAATGTATCCTAACATCATTTCAAGTCATTTAATTTTTTAATCAGGCACTCAACAAAGGCCTTTGGGTCTTCAGAGCAATTTTCTGTCTTCCTCACAAAGAAACTGTGTGTTGTGTCAATTTCAATGTCAAATGTATTTGCATAGCATATTTACAACGGCTCTAACTGCACAAAGCGCTTCAAAAGTTAAATGCAAACAAGGATAAGTAAAACACATATCATCAAATATAAAAACAGGTGTTAAAAAACAATAATGACAGCTACCGGATTTGTGGGAATTAATAAGAAAGCTTGACAGTTTAAGTAAATCTAGGATTAGTTTATGGCAAATAATGATTGTGCCACAGTTTTGTGGTTGTACCTTTTCAAAAGTTGTAACAGTTGAAGTGGTGTGAATATTTTTTAGAAAACATTGTAAATTATTGAGATCATTCATTGATGCTGACTGACCTGGCATGGCCTGGAGCTCCTTGGGCAGCAGCTTCTCGTAGGTATTGAAGATACCGGCATCAGAAATGACCATAGGGGCTTTTATATGCACCTCCTCCTGACCTTTCAACACACTCACACCTGAAAACACAAGGACAAAACAGTTACGGATCCATCTCATGTACAGGAAACTCAGTAAACTCAAAGTCAGGCTCACCACAAGCTTCCTTTGCATCATTAAATAAGATGCGGTTGGCCGGGGCTCGCACCAGAACAGCGCCCCCTGCCTTCTCGATGATGGGAATCATGTGGTAGGCAATCTCGCTGCTGCCAGCTTTAGGATACCAGGCGCCGTTTAGGTAATGAGTGGTCAGCAAACTGTGCATGGCAAAGCTGGCATCTTTTGGTTTATTACCTGCAAATCAAAACAGAATAAAAGAAGAACCATGTAAAAAACCTGTGAATAAACAAAACTCCTAAATGCAGCAGTGCGTACCGTAGGTGCCAAAGATGTAGGTGAAGACAGCTCTGAGGTCTTTGTTCTCCGTCAGCTCGTTGACCACGTCTCTCAGGCTGCGTGGCGCCATTTTAAAGAAGAAAGACAGATGTTTGACTAAGCCCGTGTGGATCAGGAACTTGGCCAAAGGTAAGGGGCAGAGCTTCAGCACAACAAAGAGCCAGGCGCCAAACTCGGTTTTCTGCAGGAAAAACACAAAACAAACACATTTATTCACTTTGGTCACATTTTCCTGATTATCACACTTTACTTTGAAACACTAAACACTGATGTTTTGTCTTAAATAGTTCTTGTTGTTCCCTCAAGGAATGTTTCCTGTGACTGTTATCTTGTTATTATACCCTTCAACCTTTCCAGTTTCAGTATCTTTAAACACCATAAAATAAAAATAGATGACCGGATCAAATCTTACAAGATAATATTTTATTTGCCAATAATGTAATAAATATTTGCATTTCTAATTAAGCTTACCATTTTTGATGAATGTCAGCCAGAAATTTGAAGGACAAAATGACTCTTAATCTTATTTATTATTCATTATCTTCATAAAATAAAAGTGATTCAACTTTGAAGTGAGTGTAAAAGTAAGAGTTCCTTTATCTACAACAAGATTACAAATTGCTGTTGCTTGTAACTTTTGACCTTTGATTATGATGAACCAACAGCTGAAATCTGAATAATAAAATTTTTCTGTGTCAAAGTGCAATGGGGGAAAATGCATCTAGAGCTAAGGCGATTAGCAAGTTTATTACAGGTTAAATATACAAGTGACAAGATTCTACCTTCACCAGCCTCAAATACTCATCGATGGCCTTCTCCTCTCCAGGGAATCGCTTCTTCAGCTCCTCAAGGTAGCGAGCGCTGCCGCTGAAGATGGGATAGGAGCGTCGGTTTTCCAGAGGTCCCAGCACAACGTGGTCAAACGGGTTCTCCAGAGGCTCCCACTGCAGCTGACCATTGGTCATCTGGTCCACCATGCAGCGAAAGGGCGAGTCGCCCAACAGATCACCAATGTAATGGATTCCTAAGGTTGAGTCGGAGTTCATAAAATGATAAATAATAATGAGTCCCTATTTTTGTGGCATTATTTAAGGCTGCATGACTACTATCTCACCAACATCAAACTCAAAGCCCTTCTCTGTGAACGTGTGGCAGCATCCCCCGGCCCGATCATGCTGCTCCAGAACCAGAACCTTCTTTCCAACTTTAGCCAGAAGGACACCCAGGCCAAGTCCACCGATGCCACTACCAATGATGACTGCATCAAGGTTGTCTGGTACTTTACTGGCCACGAAACCTACAAAAAGGCAAAATATGAAAACATATCTGAAAAAAAATACTTAAGAATCAGTAATAGTATTCAAAGAGTGAACAAATGCATGAGTACTGTATGTTAATTTGGATATTTTGTATAAATGCCAATTCTGAGAGGGACCAAATAGACTCGGCATAGTGCTGATTTAACTCTGCAGGATTTTCGAAATGGTATATTCACAGTGACTCAAAGAAATACATAAAAAATATAACTTAAAAACTTTTCTAATGTAATTTAATTCAAATCAATAAAATAAAAGACAATTCAAGTACAACATTGATCAGTGCCATTACAAATCGTTACGATACCCCCAAATAACATTGAAAATCATTTTCAATTTAGAAAATCTCCTCTTTTAGCAGGTGTGCATTAGCTGAACACTGATTTTCAAGAATGAGTTTCATAGAAAAAGTTGCCAATTATATATTTTTTTTAAAGCCAAGTTTTTTATATTAAAAAAATCGTGCAGAAATACAACTTAAACGACTTTAAATTGAAAAAATGTCCCTTGATAAACTCACCTTGCTTCAGGACTTTATTTTTCGTTTTTTCGTCGTAAACTTTCTTTTTCAGCGGTTGTCTAGAGTCCTTGGCAAACGGGTTCGACTCTCGGCTGCTGAAGACATATTTCAGTGCAAATATTACCAGAATTACCAAAACAATCAAGAAAATGGTCAACATTGCAAAAAGAACCTGTCTTCTCTGAGTCCAGTTAACCTCTAAACTGCACTGACTCGTCTTCCTCGTCAAATATCTCACGTTGTTGCAAAAGCAGTAGCCAATCAGAGAATTAGATTTGTCATACGTCATGGGATTCTAACCAATGAAGGGCATGGTAGATGTTACGACCCCCCCCCCCCCATAATATAATATAGGGTCCATTTTAGTCTCTTTTTGTAAATAAGAGGCTAAAATGGACCCTAGTCTCATTCATAAGCGCTCTAAAGTGAGTTTTAAAGTTAGTTGGGTTTTTTAAACAAAAATGTTTAAACTTTCGAATGAAATACAGTTAAGAAAACGTTGCTAATAAAAATCAAAACATATAAAATCCCTGCTCTATACACCAATTAAAAACACAAAAATGAACTCAAATGACACAAAATAGCTCTATATTTTTAACAGATCAAAAACTTTTAATTAAAGATTAAGTCATGAACAGTGCATACTTTTTTTTAGATCTTGAAGATTAAAAAGGTGGATTGTAAAGCTGCTGTTCAACATTTGAGACTTTTTGGGAACCTCAACTTAACTGAAACAATTTCACAGGTACATGTGTCTAATTACCAAATAAATGTATTTTTAGACAAAGATAAGAAGAGTAGAAATGAAATACAAGCTTTAAATTACAACTGTATCTGTTAAAAGAAAATGCTACATCTAAATTAACTTGTCCACATGCAATTTAGAGACAGCAATCAACTTAATAATCATTACTTTGAACTGTAAGAGGAAGCTGAATACCAGGAGTGAACACATGCATGCACAGGGAGAACATACAAACTCCATGAAGAAAAAGAATCAAACCCACAACTTTCTTGCTGTGCTACCATCTGCACACCATGTAGTCCTGTCACCCTTCATGAAAAAAGTAACATAATGGCACAGACACTGTGAAGTGGAGAAATACAAATATGTACCAGAGTTAAAATGAAATTTTACAACAATGTGGAAGGAGTTTTTTTTAAGAAGAGCTGTTTATATTAACTATCTTTCCACAATTTTTATTAAAAATGTTACAATTAAGGATTCCCATACGAGCAGCAAGTGTTAAAGAAAAGTAGAATAATGTTTGGTTTTTTTGGGGTTTTTTTACAAACAAAACCAACATTTACACACCTTTACCCTGAAACTGAACCTTTTGGAAGTCCAGATTGTGGGCCCCATCATTCGCTACTTCTGTAGCGAAACTAAACAATATGCTTAAACAGAGCGAATAAGAGCAGCTATTCGTCTTTCAGCTTGTTCATATATTTTGTTCTCTTTGCCAAGGCGATGCCGTCCAGATGGAGGTAGCGGTTCAGAATAACCGAGCCACATGTGAGAGCTCCAGCAAGGGCGCCAGCGAAACCGCACAAAAACACATCCTGGCCTATAAACAGAACATGTAAAAACCAGAGAAGGTGTGATTTATGCAGAACAGTGGCATCGATTTTTATTCTCTGGTTGGTATAATGAGGCACAAAAGGACACACCTGTCAGGTAGAGGTTCTTCAGGGGAGTCTGAGGTCTTATTGTAGCGCCGAGTTCAGGGCTGAACCGAGCGATGCCATGGTCCACTCCGTAGATCTCACCTTTGGGGGCGTCAATGTAGTGTGTGTTTGTGATGGGGGTTCCAGCGTCAATATACTCAATCTGTAAAAACACAACACGTTTCTGAGTAACAAGGATAGCTAGCTTGATTTTTAAAAGGCATGTGCAACACCGCAACATCTAATAATGTAATAAAATTTGGCTTCGAAAAGTAATAAAAGATTATTAAAACTGTATTATTTAATAATCAATGCAAAATGGAATAAAATCCTTGAACTGGCTGTTGATTTTAACCTTATAAAAAGGTTGGATTTTAAAATGCAGAATGGTATTTAAGTGTCCCATACTATTTTAACTATTTTAAAGTAATAGCTAATAAACACTAAATTTACAGTACACAAGTTAACAAGAGCAACCTGCTCCTTTTGTAATAATAACCAGCGGAAAATAGAATAATATTAGGACATAATGGAGCAGAAAGTAACCAAAATGTGATCGAGGATTTTATTACATTTTGCGATATAAATTATGTTTGATTACATTTTAAAGCCCAATTTTGTAATATTACTTTACATTGGTGGATCAAAATTGATCCTGTCAATCAATTTGACACAATATGAATATTGTAAATATGACTTTGTCCAAAGCAGCAAACATTATCCTATGTATACATTTATAGTTTGTACAATAATTTATTAAAAAGGTTCTAACATCAAACCCAGATGACATTTCTATAGATGTAGAAAGACATCAATGTGGCTTTTCAGCACTGATTTAAATTAAAATTTTGCCAAATTTTCTAACTCAGGGAAATCATTCTGAAGCACTATCAACTTACCGAACATAGATTTCTTATAGTGACAAATAAGTTTCTGGTGAGCTTACACAGACACAGAAAGACTAAGGAGGAAATATGGGGAGAAAATCCAGAATCATTTACCTTGTCCCTGGTGATTTTTGGGAAAATGTCCATCACCACATCCAGAGCAGAGTCAATGAACGCTTGTTTCAGCGCTTTGTAGTCGGACCCTCTGTTCGTCACTTTATCGTCCTTCCACTCCTCAAACCACGAGTATTTGGCAAAACTAACCAGACTTAAAGTAGACTTTCCTATTAAAACAAAACACACTATGATGAAGAAAGCATTCCAGATGAGGGTATATTACCATCACCCAACAGTACCTGGTGATCTCTCCTCCCACGATGGATCTTTGGCAGACGGCGAGGCGACAAACAGCAGAGGTATTTTCTTAGAGGCCTCTTCTCTCTCCTCATTCATATATTTCTCCACCCTTAAAAAAAACAGAGGTAAATCTAGTGAAAGCTGTTAACTTAGAGCAGCCTAACATTAGCAATAAGAACAAGAGACTTGATGACACTATGCATCTGCCATTGATGCTAGAACAGCCAAGAAGCACATTACCTCACAGTAACTCTCAAATTGAACGCAAAGTTGCTCATGCTTCATGACCATTCCTAAAATCTCTTCAGGTTTTTTACGGGATATTTACAACAATAATTATCAAAGTTACAACTCTCTATATAGACCTAAAGAAGGGCACTCATTTTGACCTCATAGAAACAACAAACTGTTTGTTGTTCAGCTATCCCATTACCTATTAGATCTTGCCATGCCACTTATAACTGACAGTAACATTGACTAGAACAGTAAACATGGTTTTGTTAGGTAATTGTTTTAAAATTACAAAATAGGTCTCACTGTATTGATAGGCAGGGCCGACACAAGGCTTTTTGGGGCCCTAAGCTGAATTTTGCTGGGGCCCTCTATACCAATATGTCAACACCAGATGCTTCATCATTCCTGAGCGACTGTATGTGTGTAACATATTTATTGTCATTAGCGTCATTTGTAATTAGCTTTGATCATACCAGTGTTATTATATTAATTTTGACCTTAAAGTAGTAGCAAACTCAAAAAGGTGAATTTTAAACGCAGAGTGGTATTTAAACTAGCCATATTATTTTAACTATTTGAAAGTATCAGCTGATAAACACTAAATTTACAGTGAACAAATCTGACATCTTATATTTTACCAACAGTTACCAACTATAAAATAATACAGAAATCGTTTGTGCATATGTAATAGCAAGAGAAATTTTGGCCTTGCTGTAGAACATGACTGGAAAGAATTACATTGTTTTATAAGGAGGAATCCAAATTCAAAGTTCATTGACCAATAATATAGAAAAACAAGAGAGAAAAAAAAACTTGAAAATATAAATAAAACACTCGGTAAGTTTTTTGTTTATAGTTTATTTTTTTCTGTCTTACCAGAAATAAAAACTACTCTACTTCGAAAAATTTTATAAAATATTTTTAAAAGAAGAAAAATGTATTTTTGTATGTAGCTACAAATAAAATCCTGAAATGGCGATTTTATGGTTGAATTAACTTAACACAGATTATATTATGCTGGTCAACTATAATTTATCTACATTGTACAAAACTGTTGATATTCAGCTAGGTTAATTGTTTAAATGTAATTTTCTGAGACTCAGGTACTTTTGAAATGAGCACAAAATGGCTCCCTCTGGTGGTTCAAAGTAATACTGGACTCTTAGCTGCTGTAATACTGACAATAAAACCGAGAGTGAAAATAAAGGAATTAAAAGAGAAAACATACAGCTCATCAAAATTGTTCTCAGGGAAGATCCAGTAGTTGTTTGCTTTCAGGCCCAGCTCCTCCTTGGTTCCATTTAAACCAATAAAGATGCTCAGACCTCCTTCACCATGTTTCACCAAACTGAGCTGCTTCTGGATCTCTGAAAAGCAGCACAGACAACAACAAACTGTTGAAACATCATATAATAAACAAACACAAATGAGCATAAAACTGAAATAGTAGGAAAAAGATCAACAATTTTCATGTTATATTTAAAATTAAGAAATTAGCATCACATTTCAGCCCCTTTACTTTCCTATCTCTAAATAAAATCAAGTGTAATAAAATATTGTTCTACCCTCAAATGTGCAAGATTTTTAACTTGATGTTTGTTAAATTTATTTTACTAATATATTGGCTTATGTATTAGGTTAAATATATTTTTCAGCTTGTTTTCCAGTTTGTTCTCAAATTGCAAAACAATATGTTTTGAAACAAAATGTTTGTAATCAGGCACACCACAGACACCTTTAGGTCTTCAGAGAAGTATTCTGTTTTACACACGTAGAGAATGTGTGTTGTGGGTAATTAAGAGCACTGACAGTTTCTAGGATCATTTCTACAGCAAATAATTATTGCTGTGTAACAGTTTTGTGGTGGTAACATTACAAAATCAGAAAAAGTTAAAGTGGTGTGAATATTTTTAGAAAACATTGTAAATTATTGAGATCATCATTGATGCTGATTGACCTGGCATGGCCTGGAGCTCCTTGGGCAGCAGCTTCTCGTAGGTATTGAAGATACCGGCATCAGAAATGACCATAGGGGCTTTTATATGCACCTCCTCCTGACCTTTCAACACACTCACACCTGAAAACAAAAAAAAGAAAGAACAATAGATTAATCTAATATAGGGGATCAGGTTAGTAAACGCATGATGTCAGGCTCACCACAAGCTTCCTTTGCATCATTAAATAAGATGCGGTTGACTGGGGCTCGAACCAGAACAGCGCCCCCTGCCTTCTCGATGATGGGAATCATGTGGTAGGCAAACTCGCTGCTGCCAGCTTTAGGATACCAGGCGCCACTCAGGTAGTGGGTGGTCAGCAAACTGTGCATGGAAAAGCTGGCATCTTTTGGTATGTTGCCTGTGAATGAAATGAAATGAAATACAGCTCACAAATAAATTTGAGTCCTGAAATAACAAGTCAGGACTCAAGTCCAATTTGACTGGAGGTGAAGAGTAATTTCTAAAAAAAAAAAACATGAAGAAAAATTATTAAAGTGGGTATCATGGAAAAGTACATCTTTTTATTTTTAATTTTGCCACCCAGAATTATGAGCTTCAACCAAAACTTACTGCGTTCGAGAAAATGTTCAGTATCAATTTCAGCCGTTGTGTGTTTTGGATATATCCAAAAATTAAAATCTTTCTGGTATATCTACAGCTTTTTATTTCTAAAGATTGAAATTTTTCCTCACCTGTTTGTTGTAAAATCAGTGTGTGCAATGTGTGTGTGAATAGGAATGACTGATTTTATTGTAAAGCGTCTGTGTGTGTCCAGAAAAGCGCTATACAAAGCTGACATTTCATTTTGTTTCTAAATAGCTCAGATTCAGTCAGACAGGATGATGAGCATCTAAAGAGCAAGTTTTGAGTCTTAGCGCAGATTTTAAGTAGGATTTGGAGTTAATGAGATTTCAGTTCTCTATTTTGAGCAAAGTGTGGTTATTGTTTTAGAACCCAACTCTGCTTTAAAGCTCTACACAGAAGACTGACCTGTCTGCTGTGTTTGCTGTTTGTCCACTAATGTGCTCTAACAAACCTCCTTCAGCTGCATTTATGCTGAGATTAAATTACACATGGGTGGATTCAATTTACTAATTTAATAACTTCTGGAGGAAATAGGCTTCACTGCATTTTCTTTATGGGTATCACAGTGTTATTTGTAAGAAGAAAAAAAAAACATGAAAAGGATGTATCTATTTTTTCCCTTCCATGTCACAATTAGGGACTAATTTGTCCAATAAATTACACTGAAGTTCAATGAGTATGATTACATTTTCCTGGAACAATAAAAATGCATCTGACTATTTTTTGCACTTTTTTCAGATAAATAGTGGCTTGCAAGAAATCAATAACAAGAAGTGAAACCAGGCAGACCCCACAAATCAGGATCAGTGAGTTAATACCATTGCAGACACACAGAATAATAATCCAAATAAATAAAATGGAAGAAGCAGACAAGCTATAGTCAGAAGGACAGCAACAAAAAGGACAAAAACAGACAAATGTCTTATATATGGACATTTCGGAGACCAAGTTAAAAATATCTCGTGTGATAATCATCTTTTGACCAGAAAACAAAATCGCCAGGCGTACCGTAGGTGCCAAAGATGTAGGTGAAGACAGCTCTGAGGTCCTTGTTTTCCGTCAGCTCGTTGACCACATCTGTCAGGCTGCGTGGCGCCATTTTGTAGAAGTAAGACAGATGCTTGATAAGGCCGGTGTTGATCAAGAACTTGGCCAAAGGTAAGGGGCAGAGCTTCAGCACAGCCATGACCCAAACGCCTTGCCCGGTTTTCTGCAAAAAAAACAAAACAAAAAAAACACACAGCACACACAGATGGTAACATGGATCTTTTTTACTTCAACTCTGACCTTAAAAGGACTTTTGAATAGGTGACAGTCAAAATCCATAGCATTTACATGTAAGACTAAAGTCTGAATCATTTCAAAATGATTAATCCCTTTATTGGTTTAACATCACAGAACCCTACCTTCACCAGCTTCAGGTACTCATCGATGGCCTTCTCCTCTCCAGGGAATCGCTTCTTCAGCTCTTCAGAGTACCGAGCGCTGCCGCTGTAGATGGGATAGGAACGGCGGTTTTCAGGGGGTCCCAGCACGACGTGGTCAAACGGGTTCTCCAGAGGCTCCCACTGCAGCTGTCCATTGGTCATCTGGTCCAGCATGCAGCGAAAGGGTGAGTCGCCCAACACGTTACCGATGTAGTGGATACCTATAATATGAAAATGCGTTATTACAGAAATTGCTTTTACAAAGAAAAGAAGAACGAATTTCTTTTAAATGAATCTTCCTGCATATGCGAGGGACATGTTAGAATCATCTCACCAACATCAAACTCAAAGCCCTTTTCTGTGAACGTGTGGCAGCATCCCCCGGCCCGATCATGCTGCTCCAGAACCAGAACCTTCTTTCCAACTTTAGCCAGCAGCACAGCCAGCCCGAGTCCACCGACACCACTACCGATGATGACTGCATCCAGGTTGTCTGGCACTTTACTGGCCACAAAACCTGTCACAAAAAAAGCAAGAATTATGAATCACAGCTGTGGGTAAAAAGAGAAATAGACCAAATATTCCCAGAGCAAACAAACTCATGTTTAGGGAATATTTAACTATAGATTTAATTAAAAATATAATCTTGAACTGTACCATTTTATGTACTAAAGTCCTCTGAAATAAAATGAAATGGTCAAAATGAGGATAGGCAAGTAAAGCCTCTAAGAAAACCGGACAATCAGTGCATCTACAGCAAAAACAATCTCTCTTTTTTTATTTTCACAAGTTTTTACTAATAATTTTTTTAGAATAATTAACTCCCATCACTACAACACCATATTAGGGCTGTTGTAAATATATGTATATATATATAAAAAAAGGATAGTAAATTTCTGTATAAAAATCTCAGAAATTTTCTGGAAAAAAATAGTAAATTTCTAAAAGTCAAAAGTCAGAAATTTGCTAGAAAAAAGTCCGATTTTTTAGATCTTAGAAATATTCTAGAAAGTCTTGGAAATTTCTGAGGTTTTTTTTTTGGCAGGAATCCACGTTTTTTTCTATCTACCATAGCCCTATTACTCCGTCGCACATTTCACATTTTTGATGTTTTACTTAATATGTACATGTATTTAAAATAGTCTAAGAGGTGGGACAAATAATATTTAAGTGATCTATTAAATCAAAGTAGGTGTTTGGATATGGAAATATTCTCTTAAGCAGCTCTGCACATCTTGGTTTGCAGCCATGAAATTTACATCAGTGTTATGAACTAAGTCAATAGTTTTGCATGAATAAAATACAAATAAACTCACCTTGCTTAAGGACTTTGTTTTTCTCTTTCTTGTCGTAAACCTTCGCTTTTAGCGGCTCACGACAGTCCTGCTCAAAGGGGTTCGGACCTGAGCTGCCGAAGACATATTTAAGTATAAATATGACCAAAGACACACAAGCAAAGGCTACAACCATCAACATCACGCCAACTTCTCTTTGCTACGTTGTGTCATCTGGTCAAGCTACTCTGGAGTTCACTTCCTTGTTAGGTATAGCGTAGTCCCGCCCATTTTACTGACAGATGACAGTAGCCAATCAGAAAATTAGATTTTCTCTACGTAATATTATCCCGTCCAATAAGCGACAGGTACGAGGAGAGCGTAGTGTCCGTGTCGACATATAAAGTTGACCTTTATAACAGTAAAAACTCGATACAAATCATACATGTAAAGCAGTTTAGTCTTATGCTGCATTCTAAAAGGAATTAGTTTAGTTTTACCACTTAAAATAAAGTTTAATATGTTTATTGTACTGCAGTCACTTGGTCATAGCTTCTTTAGTATGATTACTGCAGCAACTTAGATCAGTCTGGTTTTGCTTTGGGTTTAAGGAAGCTCATGTTGTTTTCAGTTCAACTGCAGGCTTGACTCTAATGTTTCACATCTGCCTTTTCACAATATTCCAGTTTCTCTTGGGATTTAGATCAGGTCCGTTTGCAAGTTCAGTGATACAGTGGTCAGTTAAGTATTTATACTTTTAGCAGTATAGGGAGATTCCAATGCTGCTGGAAAAATTAACCTGTTATTTCCATTAAGACTATTTGCAGAGGAAAGCATGAGGTGCTCTGATTGTTGACGTAGAAAAGACACAGTGGACCATCACCACCATATGGCATGGCATCTCGAATTAACCTCAGTTATAAAAAATTAAAAAAAACTTCACACTGAATCTAAGATACTTAAAATCTGTGACTCTGCCCTTCCTACAAACTCTCGGTTATACCATACTTTTTCCTTCCACAAAATTTTTCACACAAGAAGTATGAATAAAGCAGTTTCATCTATCAAATTATTGAGAACTGTTTTCAATGTTCAAATTAACTAAGACGTACCTGTATCTCCGTGACGTGCGGTGAGGTTCAAAGCCAGTCAGGCACTGACTTAATCATAATCATATTTACAAATATAGACCCCCTGCATGTTATTGTTAACGTGAGGAAATTTCGCGCATGCGGACAACGCTGGAGGGCAAAAAGACAATTCTTCTACGTTACGCCGTAGAATAATTCCGTTAACTCAATCAAACTTGGACATGTCGATATTATTAATTTCGTGCTATGCTCCACAGCAAAGGGAAAAACCGTTAAAGTACAACTCAAAATCACTTTTTTCTTGCTCTCTGTATCAGCACAGCCACGAGCATGCTCGTTGCCATAGCAACTGACAACGAAACAAAAAAAACCCCACTCAAATATTTCCCTCACAAAGAGCAGAACATTCAGTTTGTTGCAGTGGTACGGTTTTAGGTTTAATGTTTATTTTGCGGTTATTGATAAGTGACTGGTGTTGTAAGAGGAGAAAACTATAAATATATCGCTGCACTTGCCTATATGACTAGCTCCATGGCTAGCTCGCTGTTACTGTCTCTTACTCTGCAGTTGTGGCGTCACAATGTCTGGGATCATGAGCGCCCCCTGCCATGAGGCAAGAGAACTGTCTGCCTCACCTCTGCCGTTTTTGATCGCTTCTCAGCACACGAATCACAGTTGGTGACAAAAAACACTTTACATGATATACATAAGCTAAATTATGGAAAATCAGTTTATATATTAAATGTTTAACCATTTTATTGGCGACGTACAGACAGGAGGAGCATGCTCTCATAGAATGGCAGCCAGCACAGTCAGCGAGAGGTTGATCAATCCTAGGTGAGGCTCAGGTTACTGCTGCCTCACCGGCTGAGCTTTAGAGCATTTGAATAGGAAATTTCGAAAATTCAGCGATTTTGAAGGAAAAAATTATCAAAACTGGTTAAGCTAAATAAAAAATAAATACTTCATAGTACAAACCATAGGGTGAAAATAGCAATATAAATTATTTTGTAATTATATATTATTTTTTCGAATGACAGGTGAGGCTCTGACTCACCTGCCTCCCCTGACCGCACATCACTGCTGTATCTACATGCTTCACATCTTCCTTTATAGTTTGACTGCATTTTTTTGGCCCCACCTACATGAGTAGGGCAATTTATATTGTTTGAATTTTTGCAATAATAGACATTTATAGAACAATAGCATGTTTGAGGAACTTTTTAGAACAAATAAATGGTGGAAAAACAACTTTTAGACCAAAATTTAAGTTCAGGTGATTTTTGAATTGCAACTTCATATTTTCAGCAAGTTTGTATTTTTGTCCCCTGTACTTGAATTACAGAAAATGTTCTTTTAATCAAACAGCAGTGATTTGGATAGGTGGTTGTAATCTGAACAGAGTTACTAGTGTAAAGAAAAACTACATCAGTGTATAATGAAATGCATACTTTCAAATAAACATACTTGTTTAATACTGACTGCTAAGGACTGAATGATTTAGCTTAAAACTCCCGTTTGATAAGGTTTGCAATAAAATGGCAACTTCTTGAAGGCATTTCCTGCTACAAATTAAAAAACAACCTTACTTGCATCTTCACATTATAATCACAGGAATATACATTTTTTGGACATGCTTTGTGAACAAAACTCGAGTTTTACATAAGAAACACTTTATTAGAGTCAACGTCACCCACCCTGTACCTCTCCAATATCTCCATCATTCACTATAAAACCTCGTCCAATTTAAAAGCAGCCTGGCAGTCAATATGCAGGATACCTTGAAATATGCCATGCTGCATAATAATATCAGTGTGTTGTCTTGTCTTTTAATTCAGATAAACTGACAATTATCAGTCCAGTACTCTAAAACTTGATGACAACTCCATGTTTGTTTACATTTCAATAATTTAAGTCTTTATTGAAGTAAAACATTTAAACTCACTCTTGGACTTTCCCACATTCAAAGCTAATAAAGATTTCTGATCTCGCCCTGAAACTTTTCAAATGTTTGGGAAACATTATTTCAGGGTGAACACTTTTTCAACTGGGGGGGACATTTATATTAAAATTTGTCATAAATTTCATCCCTGCTAACAGATGTGCAGCACAACCCCCCCATCAGAATGCTATTTGCCTCATTTCATCAGTCCAGCCTGACCAATGTGGATTGATTTGTATCCAACTAAGCAGATTCAGGATCAGTCTGTGATTCTTTTGTTAGTACAGTAAGCTGAAGGAGGATGGCCACAAAAAGTTTATATAAATGAGTGGAGCTTCAGAGATTAAACACCAACTCTGGGTTTAATTCAAGCAGTGCTGAGCAACCCTCATGGCTGCTGAAACAGATTTAAAAAAAGAAAAAAAAAAAAAAAAAAAAGGGTCAAGCATGACAAGAAGGATCGAACCAGAAGCCCTTATCTTAAGTCCATTTTTGGTATTTACCGCATCTTTTTCAGCCTCCTCGTTAAAATCTCTGTCACCCATTTTGTTTTTTTTAATTATTTCTATTTTATTTTAGTTGCAAAAAGCACTTCCAATATTTGAGGATAAAATCAAACAGTAGGTTCTACTCTGCATGTGTTAGGGCATTAACCGCAGTTATGTCTGACTTATTATGTACACGTACTGTGGGTCTCGAAGATAGTAGTGGCCAGTAACCCGTGCATTCGGTTGTGTTTTGGTACATTTTAAGACGGCTTTCAGAGGAAATACAGTTGTTTGCAATGATAAACTACAAATGGCTTAAGGTCCATGTGGTTGAGGGAGGGGGAAAATCTGAGGGCTCTCCCAGCCTCTGTACACCTGGCAGCGGTAGTGCAGGTCGAAGTTCAAAAGGTCAGAAAGTAAAAATGAGGGGGAGGAAGTGGGTTTTCTTTTCCGAAAGCATGAAGTCATCAGTCCATGGTGCGGTTTTCAGGCCCGTTGGCGACGCGTGCTTGTGGCGTAAAGGGATGTCACTGCAGAACCAATCCAACCTGGAAAACAATCAGAGCAACCGTTAAGTACAATACACAAAGGAGATTTTAAATTCAGTTTTAAATCACAATTTACTCTACATGACGACATCGTGCGAGAGGAAAACCTCCAAAAATATATAGTTTTGAGTCAATATCTCAATTAGGATAATTTACACATCATTTTAATGGGTAAATGTTCATCACAACGATGAATGTGGCAAAATAATCTTTTGTGTTTATCAGTAAAAATAAAGCTCCTCACAATTTGTTCCAAGAAAACAGTGATATTGTCTATGCTGATGAAAATTTAGACATTTCCGACATATTCAGAAACCCAAAGGTCAACCAAGCAGTCACCAAAAGATGGAAACGCTGTCATATTAAGCTGGTGTTAGGACACAAACTAATACTTTTAGAATAATTCAGGTAACTTAAAAAAATAATAATTAAAAAAAAAACAAAAAAAAAAAAGAAAGAAAAATGTACCTTTTCTGCTCCCATGCTGGGACACTTCCAATTGTACAGATAATACTGTAGATTCCCATCCCCAATGCCGAACTTCAGCTTCTCCAAGAAAGTCTTGTTTTCCATTAGATCCAGTGCATTAAAGACGTCGAAGCCTTTCTGTGTGGGCACAAAGCAGAAGGAGTTTAATGTGTGAAGAAAGGATCTCTTATGTACGTTTTTATAAAAACGTGTTGGACGAACCGATTTTGCCAGAATGAGAGCGTCGGACATCAGGTCCAGCAGGGGTGTGGTGGTGTGCACGTTGTAGAAGGAGTACGCCGCTTTAAGACTGCGATGAACAGGGTGATTCATTATGGTGGAAGGCAGTGTGTAGAAACTCAGGAAATCTGTCACTTTGCCTTCGTTCTGTTGGATAACATCATCATTATTATTATAATAAAAAGGTGCAAACCTTTGCTGAGACATTAACCAACAAAAATATTCATTACCTCCACCACATATGTGTCAATAATGTTCTCCTGTGGGAGCAACCAGTGCTCCACCTCTTCCTCGTTCATGGCAGGAACCAGATTGAACTGATTAAGGTACTTGCGGAGGAGGCGGCTCACCACTGGTACATCTTTCTTGGTCATCGGTCGCAGACCAGAAGTCTTTGGGGACTGAAGGGTGAAAAGAATATGATGGAATATGATGAAAGAAGAGCTTAGCTGATGATTCGCATCAAAATCTGTTTCTATTTGCCACTGACCTCAGGCAAACGGTACAACTTCATGGTGCGCTGCATAGTCATGTTCCTGCTCAGGTGGGAGAACTTCACTTCGATTAGTTTTCGTGGGTTCAAAGAGCGATGCCAGTACCTGTCCAGAAGAAGAGTATGTTAAAGCTGCAGTATGCAACTTTAATAAAAAATGTTTTTTTACATACTTGTTACCATACTGTCTTGACACTCATATGTCAAGACAGTATGGTATGAGACAGAATCTGTGGGGGGGAAAAAAAAAAAAAAAAAAAAAAGAGCTTCTCTGCCTTCTCTGAGTGCTAACTACAAATAACCAATCAGAGCCAGGAGGAGGGTCTTAGTGCTGTCAATCAACTCCTGTGCATGCCTCCCTTCTTTGCTCTCTGCTACGATAGAGCTCCTCCCATGTCAAGAATGCTAAAGCCAATAAGCAAGGCCACCAATGACAGCAGAAAAGTAATTTTCTTGTAACAGTAAGTTGCTTCGCCGCCATTAGCACATTTAGCATCACGTTCAAGAGGTTGATCGACATCGCTTAGACCCTCCTCTTGGTTCTGATTGGTTGCTTTTTGTCTGGAGCTGTGCATTTCTTTGAAATGCAAGGTGGAGGAGGTTCATCTTTTCACAGATTATTTGTCTTCTGTTATACTGTCACAACATGATGATAGTTTTAACAAATATGTTACAAGCATTTTAATAAAAGTTACATACTGCAGCTTTAAAGTAGATGACATTCAAGGCTTTACAATAAGTAAAAAACAAACAAATAAAAAAAACAGATATGGCCTTCTGCCATGCAGACCTGCAGGTTCCCACAGGCTTGGGCAGTACCACCCCAGCAGTGTACACCGCCTGGAAGATACCCTGAAGGTTGACCCGTCTGGTGATTTCCCGGATCAAAACTGGAGCAACCCGTTTGGCTCGCAGCTTCTTGTGGACGCACAAGAAATTGATCTCTACCATTTTCTTTTCTCTAAAAGCACAAGAAGAACAAGTGTTGAGATGTGGAAGTTGGCTGGAGATTAGTGACACACTCAAAAATAAATATTAAAAACAATCCAATGGATTAACTTACATGTCATAGATGCGGATGGTGGCTGGAATGGCACTGATGAAGCCGACCAGCTTCTGATTGGAGTTCACTCGGACTCCGCAGTGCCACTGAGGCAGCCAACCTGGAGGTCGCAGAGCCCTGAACAAGAGACGGGTTACTTGTTTTGATGCCAAAGTATCTATAAATGGAAATTAAATGTAACTTCAAAATGACAAACTGAATTCATGAAGCTACCAGAGCAAGAACTCAGGGGAGTAGTCAAATCTGAACATGTTGTCGTCATCCTCCACATAATTTTCATTGAGGAGTGTGTAGAGCTCCTTTAGCTGGAAGACAAAAGAAACATTTTAATCGCATTAATAAGATCTAAACTACAGCAAGTTTTAGTTAAAAAAAACAAAAAAACAAAACAGTTTTGTAAGATAATTTATCCCTCTTCCATTGCCAGTGTAAATCTGACACTAATTCTATCTGTTCATGTGCGCAAAGAGAATTTAAACCCCAGTGGTACGTTCTAATTTCGGTCTCAATGAAATAGGTCGACAACTATCATTTAATAATACAAACCAGATCATTTTAGACATTATTTATAAGAATCTGCAATAAAGTTCTCTTTACTTTTGTTTTAATTACTAATAACCCAACATGGAGAAGTAGAATTCAGCTCTTATGCACCATAAATCTGAAGAAACTTTCAGAAAAATACAGAGATAGCTGAAATACAGAGTTCCTCTAAATCTAGACTTGTTGGAGTTGCCTTTGATTAATAGTAACTAGAATATTGATCAATATATTTGATGGGTATTTGCTGGATGATTTTGATGACAGCATTTGACAAAATGTGATGTTTATTGATTGTTTCATAATTGATGACTGCATGATGTTTTTATGATGTAAAGCACTTTGAACTGCCTTGTTACTGAAATGTGAAATGTACAAATAAACATGACTTGAATAAGAAACGATTTATGCATGAAAAGAGGAACAGCAGAAAATAATAATTTAAATACCCCATCTTGCAACAAGTACTGATATTTAACAAAACTGCAGTCAAAAACTTCAATACATTTTATTGGGATTTGATTTCTAAATAAAAAGCAGTGCAGCCAATTCCCTTCAGAGCTCCCTTAACTTGTAAAATCCTGAAATCTATAATTTAATATGACTTTGATTACACCTAATTTCTGAAGGCCTTGGGGGTTTGTTAAAGAAAATAAGCACCAATCAGAAAAAAATAAATAATCAGTGCAACCAACTGCCTCCAGAAGTGATTTAATTTGCAAATTGAATCCACCTGTGTTTAATTTCAGCATAAATGTAGCTGCTCTGCAAGTCCCTTAGAGGTTTGTTAGAGAAAATTAGCAAACTAAAACCTTCATGAAGATTAAGAAACAACGTTAAGTTATAAAACAACATCCCAGCCTCTGAACAGTTCTTAATCCATCATCTGAAAATGAAAACAGTAACTGCAAAGCTACAAAGACATGGCTGTCTATTAGAAAAAAGAAGCCAAGAGATGCATGGTGACTGGAGGAACTTGAGAGATTCAAAGCTCAAGTGGAAAAATACAACGATCTGATGGTCAGAAAGGAGCAAAATTAAACTTTTTGGTCTACATGCAAAACACCAAATATGGTAGAAAACTGAAGAAACAATCTGCACTTTAAAACATGCCGTGTCAACACAATGCCAATTAATAACCAATGTAGCCTGAGTCAATATTTTGCACTTTTTCATCAACTTCACAAGCATGCACTGCTTTGTGTTGATCAATCTTCCAAAAAAGAGAAATAAAGATTTCTTTATTTGAAGTGTGATGTAACTAGGTCTTACCACAGCGGGGTTCCCCAGGTCGAGCGTGTCCCAAGTGAAGCCCTGAGGGAGGCTGTACGGCTCTTCTCTAATGTGGTCTTTATCAGGTTCGATTGAGCCGTGTGATGTTACGGTCTCCCCTGAAGGAAAAATGTTTTTTTACATGAAGCAGAAAAATACAATAGAGCACATAAGTAGAGTAGATTTTTGCTTTTATGAAAGAAATAAAAAGCCTTAATCATCATACCAAGCTTGGGCACAGGTTGTGTGTCCCAGAATTGGTAACTCCTCCGAGTCGCCTCCTCCATGGTTTTGGCTGGGCCTTGGCCAACAGAAAACAGTTCAATGGCCTTTTGAATCTCCTGTAGCTTATCAGCTGGCAGTGAATTCACCTGTTCAGGAAGTTTAAACAGCTCATTTGCAATAAAAGTGAAAAAAAAAAAAAAAACGATTACAAATAAAAGGTCAACATTATTAATTACTTTAACCTGATTGTTAGCCATTCTGGTGTGCTGCTCCACACTTAGACCTCTACAGGTTGTAATTTGTTCCTGTACCTTAGATAATTTTTCAAAGCTAAAAAATTATTTCATGCCTTAGCAAGGGGATCCTGAGCTGCTTCGGTGGCACTGGCTTTCTTCTTCTTTTTCTGTCTCTTTTTCTTCTTCTTGGCACCAGTGTCATCCGCACGTTCACTGAAAAACAGAGAAAACCTAATCTTAATAAAAAATTTAAGTGATTAAATGCATGTCAGAAATAATATCACTTTGTGTAAAGTTCTCTTGTTTATATTTTTTTGTTTTAAATGTGGAAAGGTAAAATGCACTTAAATGTTTGTTATTTAACAAAATGCTTTTATAATCACTACTACTAATATTATTAACATTATATCATTGTATGCATTTTACCTCCATCTGTGTTAATCATTTCTATAGTATGGGCCAGAGGTCTGCAACCTCGACAATCTAGCCAAAAAACCACAATCTTTTGAGAAAAAAAAAAGCATTTTATATATTCAGTTGAGAATCTACTTTGGGAGATTTGCTTTTTAAAGAACAATCATTTGTGTCTCTATTTTTAGGATTTAAAATAAATATAACATTTTCAATAAGAGTATGGGTAGTTTTTTTCCCTATGGGATGTAAAATGATATACGTAAAATAAAAAAAAGTTGATTCTAACCTAATGAAAACAAAAATAGATCTAAAAGCACATTACTGGCTCTTTTAGTGTCATTCTGCGTGGAAATTTAAAACAATATTGCGGGAGGAAAAAAAAGAAAAACCTGCACTAAAGACCTGCACTTGATATTATATCTATATTTAAAATGAGAGCTGGTTCTTTTTATTTGTTTTAGCCAAAGTTATTAAATGCCACTGTGGATGGTCCAAAGAGCCACATATTGCAGCTCTAAAGCAGGTGAGAAAACAGCCTCACTTTATCATTTAAACTGACACAAAGACACAACAGGAAGGAGTAATATTGAGATCAAACTTGATAAAAACCAAACACCTACTCACATCCATCCTGACAATGTACTTACAGGGGATTATCTCATTAGTGTCCAAGAGAGGACAGAGGCCAGGCTCTGGGCCTGCATTTCAACCCCCTGCACCCCCACCAGCGCAGATGGCGAATCACATGACCTCTAGTTGAGAAGTACATGGTATAAAAGCTGTCTACAGAGCCATGTACAGGAGGTCAGTGAGTGACTAGGACAATGGACAACAAAACATTCAATAGTTTGTTCTCCATGGTTCCATTTCAATAGAGTAGGAGCATCGAACAACCAGACCTATTCTTTGTTTGTATGGAGAAGTACCTCATGTACTTACTTCTGGAATTAACAGGGTCATCAACAACCTAACGACCACACTCAAGTGATAGGATTTTTTTCATCTTTGTGGATCTAAAAGTGTTTTTAGAATAAGTTGAATTTTTTTTCTTTACATTTTGCAACACATGACCTTAAAGAACCATGACATAGGAGGGGTCGCAAGATAACTCTCTCTCTTAAGTTGCTCTTAAAAGTAGAAAAGGACCCTGCACTGCGGCTTGCAGCTTGGTAAACGCTCAGGGGGAAAGGCCAAGCCAAGTAGGGTTTCCATCAAAGCCTATTTTGCGTATGAGCTCTTCTGACTTCAGCTGTTTGTAGACGTTGCAGATTTCTGTCAAAACAGTATGAAACGAAAGCTCGCCACACACTGCCAGTTACAAAGGTAGAACAGAAAGCGCATTATTATTATCATCATCAATACGCATCTGCTTGTTTCACTTTTAATTCTGAATTTGCAATCGGACAAAAGGGGTTAGACAGCTTTTTAGCATGGCCAGCTAACTCGCATCTGTCAACTGGCCATAATCAGTAACTACCTGCAAAAAGCGACATGCTAACACCTTGAAAAACAGCAAACTTAAAAAATGTTGTTTATTTAATCTTCGCAGGGGACACGGGAATATGTGGTTTATTGTGAGGTCATTTTCCAACCCAATTTTGATCATTTTAACCCCCTAAAACAACGCCTTGCTGTAGGTATTCGACGCTAAATCCCTCCTACTTTGCAACAAGAAATCCAACCTCACCCAATCACATTACAGAGTTAAAGCGCAGACACCGGTTGTAGCCAATAAGAAGAACGCAAGGAGGCTGGACTCCAACGAACGGCAGTTGCCTTGGCTTCTTGCTAAAGCCTCAGTTAGCATTTGCTTCGGTGTAAAAGTAAGGCAGTATAACTCGTAAATCGCCGCTGTGTGAATAAAGATGCCTTGTTACCCGTCCTCCAAGTGGTGCTCTTCATTTTCACAGTCGCTACAGTGCCCGTGGTCCTCTACATCTTCTTTCTCCGGGATCGCTGCTGTCTCATTCTCATCCGCCATCTTCGACCAGGAAGTGAGGGTCCACGGCGTGCGCTGGTCGCCTTTAAACAAGCCTTCACGCTATTGGCTGTGCGATAGGTTCGCCTTTAATGTCGTCCTTTGTGCTCATGTCAAAATGTTTGCCGTAAACAGTACATGTATACGTTTATTGATTTTTTTTCCCTTCAATATAAATTTCACCAATATATATGACAACGGCAGCCACGAGGCCGGGGATTTTGCAGCCCACACAGTTCAAATCATTTTAAGAAGGGACGTTCCCTAAGATATTGCTAAAGTTCAAGTACTTAAATGTTCTATACACTTTACACAATGTAAATCATATTGGGAACATTCCCTAAAGGTTACACTGCGCAAAAATAACCATGAGGACATCTGGGAAATGTTTAGTAAAAGTTAAAGGAAACTGTGCCTTCCAGGAAACGTTTCTGTGTCAGGCATAAACATGGTAAACAAGCAAACATTATCTTGTACAGACATCTTGGTATTTTTTCCCTATATTTATTTTAAAATGTTCACACAATTTAATAAAACTAGCCATTCTATATATTACACAGATACTGTGTCTAATCAATGATTCATATAAGCAGGATTTTCATTGAAATGTTATCTTACAATGTTAATTAAAAAAATATATGGCTTTATTTTTTCTGCCTCAGATGAAGATATTGAAGCGTTTTAAAGAATGATAGACGGACTAAGAGATGGATAAAATGATTAAGGCATTATCTAAACTAATGTGGGAGCTTCTTCAGTTTGCCAAGGGCCATCTTTGTTGTGGCTCTCACCTATGCTATCATGAGGTAAGACAGAACAAATGATCTTCTTCCATATGGCTGTCAGATTCAGTCAGACACAAGTTGATGAGCTCTATCCTGCTGTAGCTTGGAGCAGTTCTTGCCTCCTGGACACGTACATTTGCAGGATTTCTGTACACCACTTTGAGATCCTGTGAAAATGTAGAGTACACTTGAAAAACTTTGGTGCCAATATTAAATATTAAGGTGAAGCAAAGTCAGTATTTGAGCATGAATGTATAATTTTCACACAGCCTCAAAATGGTGCACCCAGATAGCTATTAAAAAGATGATTTCAGTTGTGTTGTACGGTCATTCACCCTGAAAAAGAGTAAATAAATGAACAAAAGTCCTAAATTAATATGGTATTCAGGTCAAAGGTGAGCTGATAAAAGTGTTAAGTTATTGAAACATCCACACTCTTGCAAGCATTTAAAAAACAAAAAGGGAAACAAAGAAATAGTAAATAAGACAAGTCTCAGACAATGATGTTTTCAGTGCTTTATAAAGAATAAATCCCTAAAACAGTGCAATATACCTTCACTTGTCATACATGTTAAAATCTACAAAAAAAACTTGTTGTAGTTACAAGGTGAAAATATTTGCTGTTGCTAGCTATAAATAAGAATAAAAACAGGAAAAATCAATTAATTAACAAGTTTATCACTTAACTGAATATATGAGCTCTACATGCACATTCAACACTAGTTTAGTTAACACTTTTTTCAATAAGCTTGAAATGACACTCAGGCTAATACGCCATAGCTACAAATTAAGTTAAAATAAATATTATCTACACACTAAAATTAATTTTTTAAATAAGACTGATAGAACAAACTCTAAGACATTGTGAAAAATACAATTACTTAAAAGCTTAGTACACCTAACAGTGTTTCAGTTAAAAAAGCGACGCATAGTTTAAGGCACATGTAGGTATGGCTAGCTTTTTTTTGTAGCAAAATAGCATCCAATGATAAAGTTCTCTGTTTTTGTTAATCTCATCTCATCCTTTGAAAATAGAACATAAAAAATAGCTAAAACTTTTTCTCAAACCTACATTACAAAAATCAGTAAAAACAAATTTCATCTATGGAGACGTCTGTAAGAGTTGGCATTAAAACATTAAGACCTGTTAAGGGTGTTTTATGAGCCTCAGTCTTCTTGTTTTCACAGTGCATCTGAGAGCCATCTTGCCTCTTCAGCTTTTCTTTCTGGTATTTTGCAGCAGAAGAGCAGAAATGGACCATTTGAGGTCTTGTTGACAAGAGGGGCTTGGCAGTAACAGCAGCAGTCCCCTTGGATTAAAATGCTTCTTCCTCTGAAGCGCTTTTCATATCTAAAAATGTGTCTTTTCATCTGGTTCAGGCACATTTCACTTTTTTCCTTTCGCCATGGCCATACGCTCTGCCACACTCTTGACAGGAACTCCTAGGTTGCTCACTTTTACATGGATGAAGAGTGAGGCTGGGGACAAGCTGGAGCCATCTGCCTTCAGTAGGTGAACATGTCGATATCCTGAGTGGAAAAAGTGTTTCAAACATGTTATAAAACAAACAAACAAAAAAAAAAAGTGACACTACTGAGATAAGACAAATACCTGTACGGAGGCTTGTGAAGGGCAACGTGAACTGCCCCACAAAGTCATTTTTGGCTGCATGGTCATGATCTTCCACAACAAATCGCACCATTGCCAGCTGAGGGACCTGCAGCTGGAAGCTCAGAGTGCAGTCCCATCTTGGGTTGAAACCTATAGAGGGCGCAAGAGAGCTGTAAATGCATCCTTCTGTGTACCTTTCAACGTCCATTGGAAGTTGTTTTTCTTCCAATGGACAAGGAAAACAACTAAAGTGCAATGACAAAGTATTCTCCATTTTTGCTGCGTTATCACACTTAAATGATCAGACACAGTAAGTACATAAGCAGTTTTCAGATTGTGATTCATTAATTGAGGCAAAAACTTTTACAAGGTCTTTATGCATGAAACTGCTTGTAACATGTTGTGTCACCTTAGCGGTAAAATCTGCCGGAAGTCCAGAAGTCTCTTGCTTTATTGTGGATAAATTTTGATTCAATGTTCTTTGCAAAATTGTTTTATTGTAATTACACTGAAACATTTTTAAGCCACAAATGTGTCCCAATTCGATTTAATATCACACTTTAACTAGACAAGTACAAAATCTTTATTTTGTTTCTGTCATTTAGAGGTGGACTTACATAACCAAAGTTTTCCTATCACATTTGACAATTGGTATGACGTTTGCCAGATGTGACAGGATTCAAACCTTCCACATAATTTCTTATTATGACTGAGAACATTTTCTCAGAAGTCTTGAAAATCATTGAGATCAAAATACTTTTATGCAAAATGAAACAGACATTTGTGTGTGTTTTTATTTTATGCAGCAGAGAAATTATTGACTTAAAAACAAGCTCTTATATCTTTCTGAAAAGTTACTTATAAGTTAGTTTTGTCTTATTTCAAGTGTACTAATATATTTGACAAAAAACTAGTAAAAAAAAAAAAATACTTGGTAAGATTTTGTGTTTTTGCATTGAAGTGCTTTGGTTGTCTTAGTTGGTTGTTGTTAAGCGCTATGTAAATCAGTCAATCCTGATAACAGTAGTAGGATATTTGGAGAACATATTACCGTTGTTGTCAATGCGGGGGGTTTTATTCTTCGCCCTATCTATGGCCACTCCATGGATTTCTACCACTACCTGTGGGTCCACAATGGAGGTGGCTTTCTCAGTGTTTATTTTGGGTAGTTGTTGAGCGGATATGATCTAAGGAAACAAGACAATATAGAAAATTAGATGGGAAATTAATGAAAAATAAGAAAAAGTTCTGCTTTTAATGGCTTTGACAGCGTCCACGGCTCACTTTTATGGTCAGCTGGGTGGGGGTGTGGCCGGGGCCTCCGCCCGTGTTCTCGGGGTTAAAGTTGGATGTCGGGCTGCACATAAAGCTGGGCTTCAGGATATATCCACAGCGACCATTGGGGAGGAAGCGTCCCTGGTTGAGGTCCATCTGCTCCCCGGGCGTCTGGAAGTTTAGAGCCACTGACGGAAGTGAAACAATCAATCAGAAATTAGCAAAAATAAAAGAATATTTTCATAAAGTCAAAAACTGCTGATCTCATTAGCAACCCTGCTTCTAGTATTGATCACCCACCCATGTGGCAGCCGCAGTTCCACATTTCCTGAGGATCAAAGTTGGATGATTGGAGGCGCTGGCCAGAGGGGTAGATCCGGCTCAGCTGCCTGACGTTGTGTCGTACAAAAAGCTTCCCTAAACGTGAAAAGACAGAAAGCAGCACACAGTGAAGCACAAGAAGATGATTGCACATTCAGCTGCCCAAGCTTCACAAAATGCTTGAAACCAGAAATCTTTTGTGTCATTTCCTCTGCTTATACCAGAGTCTTTGATGAGCTTGAGTGCCTCGTTTTCAGAAAAAGACGACATTTCATCTGCTGGTAATTTAGATGCACTTTCAAACCCACGGAAGGAGACGCTCTTGCAGTAGACCACCAGCTCTGACAGCTCGGGGCTAAGCTTGGAACAGACCTGGAAACGGAAAGGTAAACTGGTTCATTAGGATAAACATTTGCTTTTAATAGGGAAAAGTCGGAACAATCCGAACTGACCTTGGTAGAGTCACTCTTGGGTGTGTTCTTGTTAATGCTTCCTTGATCATCTTCACAGCTCGAGGAGAAGCTAGCGAAGCTCCCGTTCTTTCCCAGCTGACCAAGGTGAGGAGTGTGTCTCTTTCCCTTCACAAGGATACGCCCCCTGAGCGCCTGGAGGAAAAGCAAATAGTAAAAATGATTTCATTAGAAAACCAGACAGCCTGTGAGACTCTAAGTGAAAACCCAGCTGTGTGTGTGTGTGTGTGGGAGTGTATACTTCAGGGGAAGGCAGCTCATTGAGCGGCAGATCACTGAAAGGCTCGGTGAGCAGTTTCTTGCCCAGAATGGTGCGAAGGTGTTTGGCCATGACAGCCTGCTGCTCCACTGAACAGTGGTTCTCCAAGGACAGGATCAGGGGGTACGGGGAAGCCTACAGGGACAAAACATAAACATTTAGGCATTAAAATAGGGCTATAAACATCATTAATCTAAGAAATTTAATACTTCTTAGAGTAAGAAGTGTTAAACGTCACCTAGCAACCCTAGTAAAGGGTTGCTAGGTGAGGGGGAACGTTACACGGTCTTGTACTGCGATCAACTGTGCAGAATCGCAAACGAAAGTGAAAAGATATGCGAGCACAAATGTGCTGTTTTTAAAAGCACTTTTAAAAAAAACAAACAAAAAAAAACAGAACAGTTTTAAAAAACAATATTGTTTTAAAACAGTGCTGATATAAGTTTGGATGAAACCAAGGTAGAATGTACATATTGCAAGGATAATTACACCAAAAGTAAAAGCAGTTTATGTTTAACATTTGTAAATTAATGTTTGAAACCAAATGATTTCTTTTAAGCCTTTATGTCTTCAGACATGTTAGGTTTGAAACAATAAAGCATTTCCTTAAATATGTTTTTGAAAATATGCATATTTACATTTCAAGCTTACAAAGTTAAAGGTGACCTATTATATTTTCTTGAACAAGTTAGAATTGGTCTATGGGTTATACAAAACATGTTCATTTCATTTTTGTTTTTGTACAAAATCATTCTTAGATAATGACATTTTAGTCTACTAAGTTCTGCCTATTTTGAGATCTTTTCAGAACAAATTATTTTAGGGCCTCTTGTCACTTTAAATCTAAATAAGCTGCTGGTTTCTGGATGGTAAGTCAACAACAAGACACTTGTAAAACTAGCTGACCAAATGCCTTGGAGCTCAGCTTGGGTTGCTAGGTGACCTGCTGGGCTTTGCTGGGGTTGCTAGGTAACGGGCTGGGCCTCACTGGGGTTGCTAGGCGAGGGGCAGTTACATTCTGGATGTTTTTGAAACAAAAAATAATAAGTTTATGGCTGTTTTTAGAAGCAGTGGAGACCCAACTAGAAGTATAAAAAGGTGCAAAATGTGAATTTTGAATCATTTTTTCCCTTTAATTGCTGTGATTAATCAGAATTAAACACATCAAACACACAATGCCTCCTTAGTAATACTAGTCACAACATTTACTTTCCTTTTGGGATCAAGAAAGTTTTTTGTATTGAATTAAATTGATGATTACGTACAGTAAATGTCATAGGCAATGACAGGAAGAATGTTTACTAACAATAAGGAAGAACAGGTATAGGTGGTGAGTCATACCTTGAAGGCATACTGATTGATGGCCTCAATGACCTCCTTGAAGGGAACCTTGGAGGTAAAGGTGTGGCCGTGGTAAATGGCAGGATCACCTTTATCTCCATCCCAGCAGTCCAGCTCCACACATCGGCATCCCTGATTCAGAGCCCTGAAGGAGAGAAAGACGACATGTTATACCACAAACTATCAACCTGAACTCCTCATTAGGTTTTATTTCATGTCAACACACCGGATGTAAGGCTCAGTGCTGCTGGCGCTGGTGACCTGGTCCTTGGTGAGGTAGGTGTTGTGGGATGAGGAGATGAAGTAGTGGGTCAGGGGGTGAGTCATGTCCTGGTATATCTGGGCGTGGTCTGGGTTAAAGACGTCATTTTCCATAGACAGCATGTACATGGTGAAACCTTTCTGTGTCATCACCATCTTCTTCTGAGCTGCAATAAATGGCAATCGTCATTTATATGATTGTTGCAATGTGTTCTTGGGCTATAGCTAAACTTTATGCACATGATTAGAATAAAATAGAAATATCCTTTATAGTCCCACAATTGGGAAATTCCTGTGCAACAGCAGCAAATAGACTCACAAAAAATAAAATATAGGAATATATATAAAAACAGAATGAAGTCCAGTCCAGAGGAACAAACCATTTCTATGCAACAGCAGAACTAAATTGCAAATACTGTGCAGTTTCTGTTTCCAGACATAATCACTATCATGACTTCTTGACAAAACTGAAATATTGGCACAAAAATAAATTGAGCTCTTCCTTTCATTTAGCTAATAGCTGGTTTTAGAGGCCTACCCAAGTCGTTGAACTCGTAGGTGAGTATGAGATTTTGAGCGTGATTCAGCGAGGCGTCCTCTCGCTGGTCTCCCAGGAAGTCGCGCAGCTCCGCGATGGAGAGCACAGAGCCGTTGCTGGAGTAGTGTCTGAACACTTTCTCCAGCTCGGGACGTCGCATGAGCTCCTTGCAGAACTCTTTGATCTCATTGTGATCCAGGCGGCCGTCGCAGGACTTGTCACAGCGCTGGGGCACACAACAAAGAAAATACACCAGAGACAATATGGTTTTTGTTATGAAAGTGTTTCAAAATCTTTGCTGAGTGAAAAGAGAGCATGAAAACGAGAGATTGCTGCAATGAAGCGCTGACACAGCAGGAGGTAATTCAATTTAAATAAAGAAAGCACAACTCACAGAGCAGATAAACACGCAAAGGGGAGTTTAGTTGACTCACTGCCTGGTTACTATGAAGGTCTACCATAAAATAAACTCTTCTTATGCAACAGCAATAACTTCACTGCCTGAAGGTATTATCTTTGGACCTACAAAGGAATTATCTAGAGCCAGTATGCTATTACTGCTAGAAACTGATGGACTCAGACCTGAACCTTCAGAGTCACATAAAGACAGTGACAAAGTCGGCCTTCTATTATTTGAAGAACATTTCCAGGATTGAAGGACTAAGCGTCCAGCAAGCTGTAGAGAAACTCATCCATATGTTTGTCTTTAGCAACATTGATTACTTCACAGGTCTGCCTAAAAAAACCCAAACAGATCCAGAATGTTGCTTATTAAAATCAAGAAAATAGAGCACATCACCCCAGTTCTAAAGTTCTTACATTGGCTGCCTGTAGCTCAAAAAACTAACTTTAAAATACTTGAGTGAGTTTACAAATCACTGGATGTCTCAGCATCAAAATACAATAAAGACCTGTTGGTGTTGTATCAACTTTCCAGATCACTCTGGTCATGTAGGTTAAGTTTACTCTGCATCCGCAGAACCAAACATGAAGAAGCAGCATTCAGGTTTTATGCTCTACAAGTCTGGAACGAACTTCGATAAAACTGTAAAACAGCCAAAACACAGCTAAAATTCACCTGTTTATAGCTGCTTTTGATTCATACTAACTGGAACATTAATCAATATATTTAATGTGTATTTGGTTGATGACTTAGATAATGACATTTGGCAAAATGTAATGTTTATTGCTGCTTCGTAATTGGTGACTGTATTAAGTTTTTATAGTTAAAAACACTTTGAACTGCCTTGTTGTTGAAATTTGCTGCACAAGCAAACTTGACTTGACTAGAAATTGAACACAGACTGAAATTCACGTCACCATAGGAAAATGAAAACATGTTAATCAGACAGATGAACTCTTAGAGTCTGACATTGAAAACACAGATCATGTCTCTCACCTTAAACAAACAGCGCGTGTGTTGCTCGTTCAGGTCGATGTTGATCATCTGCAGCAGCCGTTTGACCTCGTCGTAGGTCATCTTACCGTCCTGGTTTTCATCTGCATGCTTCAGGTAGCCTTGAATCCAATTGTAGAGAGTTAAGGGAACCAAAAGACGCTGAAACATAAAGTCTGTTCTGCATAATCGTGCATTGAAAAGCACAACAAAATTCTAACTTAAAAAAAATAAACTAAAAGTTTTTAATAGTAAAATAAGACCATAAGCAGGAGACATAATTTAAAATAATCTCAAAGCAGATTATATTGGATCCTAATTTGTTTCTATTAGCGCTAAAGCTACAGAAGCATAATTTTAGTAGTATATAAGCTTGTTGTCTGCAAAAAATGTATAGTGTGAATACGTTTTCAGTTTTCATTTAGTGAATTTGAACAGTGACAGACAAAGGTGTTTTTATCTTTGATGCAAAATATATATAGATATATCTAAGTACATCTCTGGAAAAACTTAAGAGACCACTTAAAACTATCAGTTTATCTGATTTTACTCTTTATAGGTATATGTTTGAGAAAAATGAACATTGTTTTTATTCTATGATCTACTGACAACATGTTTCTAAAATTCCAAGCAAACATTTAGTATTTATTTGCAGAAAATTTTTAATTTTCAAAATAACAAAAAAGATGCAAATAATGGAAAGAAAACAAGTTCATGTTCATTTAGAAACAACAATACTAATGTTTTTACTCAAGAAGAGTTTGGTGGAATAATCAGGAGGTTTTCAATGGGACTCAGTGCAGTGGTCTCTTTATTTTTTTTCCCAGAGTTGTATTTTGTGCAGTTTTATCTTAATTAATGCTCTGAACATGTTGTTACTTTCAGTAAATTGCCATTTGTATATACTTTATACTCCAGTTAACCAATTAATCAATTACTAAATTTGTTGACGACTATTTCAATAATCAATTCCTCACAATTAATCCGATTAATTGTTTCAGACCTAGCTTCAAATCACATGAGTCAAGTAATAGAGACCTTAGCAGAACTCATTTTAAGATTAAGATGCACTGGATTACGTGCATATTTATATCTAAAAGTTCCAGGATAATCAGTCTTGAGGAGTAATGTTTTTGTTTTCTCCACAAAATAACTGCCCTCAATTAAAGACTGGATTTCAGTAAGATTATGTTACTGAAATTAAAGACAAGGTTATTTAAAGGCTTTTTAAATAACCGGAGTATCATATCTAATACTGAGACTCAGTCTAACCTGGATGATTGTAATTAGTTGGGCTATATTTAGAAGGGACTTTTGAAACATAATCATTACTTCTCACCTCAGCTGTACTCAGTGCATGTGACACCACAGTTAGTTACCATAGCAACATCGCTTTGGTTACAATGGGTTTACTTCTGCACATGTATTCTAGTAGGATATTGGTCCAGCTTTTCCTTCTGCGTCATGCCGGTGACGCGGTCCTTCAGGAAGCGGAGGCCTCGCACCCAGCGCTGGGCCTCCTCTGCGGTGGGGCACTTCAGGTCCAGGCTCTTCCTGGATCCCTTGAAGATCACCGTGAAGCACTGGTCCTCCGGCACCGTCTCGGACAGCCGCCTCAGGGCGTCCGACTGGCAGCCTTCGCGCACGCAGTCCACCTCCGTCACTGCAACTGGACGGGAAGCAGAGGCAGACTTTTTGGCTTGTTTTTATGTGTAAAGCAGAAGATTGCAACAGCACACATAGAGCAGCTAAAGGTCGGGTTGTAAATCCCAGTAAAGCAAACAGATTGTAAAGTTGCAGGTTGTGAAATCTAAGTCAAAAGCTAAGCCTTTAGTTTGTAGTGTTTGTGCTTTAAATGTAACAAATTGAGAACACCGAAACCACAATGCAGCTGTTCAGCCAACAGGATGTCCTGTTAAATTTTTCGGTAGCCATTTTGAGCTGTTTTTTATTTAAAAACTGAACGACAGAGCCTTTTATCTCCAGGCTTGTCGCAATAAATCATTTAATCAACTATAAATTATTTGCATTATTTATAGTTTTTCTCTTTTCTCTGTCTTTTCAACCAAAAACTGGATAATAAAAGTCTTCAGTTTTGTTCCTTTTTCTCAACTATCCCATTTTTTTTGCAGGACAGTTAGACTTCATGATTAATTTTATTTATTGTTTCTGTTTTGCTTATCTTGGATATGTAAAATGCCTTCCAGTTCCAGTGTTAAATGTTCATTTAAATTAAAAGTGTTCTAGCATTATTATGCCATTACCAGCATCTCACTTGAAAATGGTCTCAAAACAACAATATTATCGTTTATTACAATAACCTCTGGGACAATATAACGTCCAGCAAAACTTGCTACCACTACAAAGCCTTTCAATGCAAGACTATTAGTTTCTTGATCACAATTAACTTTTGCTGAAGCAGCAGGGGATTTTCTAAGAGGTGTAAATCTGCAAATCTCACATTTAAGAAGAGTCCAGAAGCTCTTAATGAGATTTCGGTCAGGAAGGGAAGGGGCCGGTACATTAGTCGGTCATCTTTGAGGCCTTTACGAGCCTCTAGCAATCCAACAACACACTTACGGATGTTTAGTGTGTATGCATGAAGCCTTTGAATTATAAAAAAGTAGGTAAATTAGTACCTGGTGGACTCTTCAAACACTGATTATAATCTTCAAATGTCATTTTAAAGCTTTTGTCATGTTCAAAGCTTAATAATTCAACTACTTCTAGAAGGTATCTCCCCTAAAGCTGTAGTCCTCTGAACACAAAAAGTACATTTTAAAACAGCAGAGCAGCAAACACACATATTAATAGTGTGTAAAACCTTTTGAACTGAAGGCATTAAACAATTTCCTCATATTCACTGTTGACTTAATGTATTTTTGCAAACATTTTACGTCATGCAATGAGCTTCTATCAGGGTTAGCTAAAGAAATTATGGTTTTGTTTGAAGAATATCCCAAACTACAATTACATCTTGATATTTTTTCCATTTTAATATAATAATTACAAACTATACTAAACAACACTAAACATTAGGGTTGATACAATTAATTGGAGAAATTGCAATGAATCACATATTGAACTAATAGTCAGCTAATTAAATAATCGTTAACGCTAACATACAGACTCAAAAAAGGCAATTTGCTGAGAACAACAAACTCAATACTAATTAAACCTAAACTATACAAAATACATTTTGCATTTAGGGTAAATATGCTCTAAATATTTGAGCTTCTCCTGGCTCAAATTCTGCCAAACAATCTCATTTTCAACACCTTTAGCTATCCAATTATTTGTCAATTAATCCAAAAAATAATCAACAGATTAGTCCTTCACTGCACTGATGTTAAGTCAAGCAGAAAGAGCCAAGCTCTTCAATTGCATTTCAGGCAATTAAATATTTGTTTTCTTTTTTTTTTTTTTTTTTTTTTTAAAGAATTAATTAGCTTATTTGTATCTTTTAAAGCATTCCTAATATTATATAAAAAGGTTTAAGTGGTTAAATAAAAAAATCTGCAAAATGTGCCAATTATCTATTAATTGTCAGAATAATCAGTTAAAAAAAATAATTGTTAGTTGCAACTCTTCTAAAAAATAGAGCCAGAACTGCTTTGAATGGTTTCGATCAAAGCTTATTTGTGTTTTAGAACGGCCTAGTCAAAGTCTAGATCTATATCCTACTATATCTATATCCAATTGAAAAATGAAAGCAATTTGAGCTATGTTGCACAGAAGAATGTGGGGGATTTTAAACTGGCAGAGACACACGAGTTCACACCATTGAGTTTTACTCAGTTAAACACAAACATGTCATTCAGTTCATAGGTTGCTGCGTTTCTGCACCAAGAAGCCCATAGTCTGTTGTGCAACAAGCAGTCTGCGCTCACAATCGCCTCATTCTCTCACTAAAAGCCATAAAAGCCTCTCTCTCTCTCTCTCTCTCTTTCCACCCCTTCAAAATTACTCCACATTCTTTTCTTGTGGTTATCCCAGATACAAAAACATGAAGTGACCTGCATGTTTTTGTGTTTGGAGACCAGCAGCACAACATTCAGCAAGTGGGATGGAAGCTGGATCATTAAACACAACAGTCCATACCTGCAGGTATCAGCTAAAAATGAAAAGTAAAAAAAATCCAGAAGCAAAGCAAAGCCAGATTAGATCTTCAGCAGCCAGTAAAGGGAGTCATTAACAGCGTCAATCGGCTGAAGTGTTTAGTCTGGTCTCATGTAGTGTTGGTATCATCGCTGGAGGGAGTGTAGCAATCTGAATGCTTCTATTTTTAGCTGCAACACAATCAAGAAGGCCTTCACCACGAGTTCAACCTGAGTCTGCCCACTTCTTCTCCACCCTGCAGGCCTCTCAGAGGTTCAGCATCCACATAAACACAGCAGGAACAAAAGACACAAAGGTCGGGCAATAAAAAAAGAAAAGGGAGAGATATTGTTTCCATTTACGTCAGCACTGAACTGAGCTGTAAATCTTCATGAAATGGAAAATATGGTACTTTGGGTGCATCAAATGTAAAAAAAAGTTAGATATAAGTTCAATTTGTGTAACGCTCAAAGTATACATACATTTGTTATTCAGGCCTTTAGGAAAACGTGTTTTATTCATTAACCAGGTCAGAGATTAGCAAACAATTCAGATTTACAAAGTCATATAAATCGCTCCATTCATATTTTGCTCATGTGATGCAATGGTGACAAGTAAATGAGGAAGTCAATGCATCTGGACTAAAGTAGATCAACAATTTACTACAGTTGGACAAGCAAGAAGTTTAAATTATGTAGAATCTTCATTGCAAAGTTTGTGGTACTTGTGAAAATAAAAGAAAAATAGCATTTAAGTAGTTTAGACTCAAAGAAATTAAATATGTCTATTTTTATATTCAGTCAGGAGGTTGAAAAACAAGATGTGATGCAGCAAATCAAAGAAAAAGCATGTGATTCTATATAAAAAATGTAAAAACAAATGTATTTACCAAGCATTACTAGGTTTTCATAAATAAGAAAAGTGATATATGGAAAAACGATTAGAAATTTGAATGTTTTTCTAACATTTATTTCATTTTTGTATTGTTTGAGTATGTATGTTTCACTTGTTTTATATGTTTTTAATTTCTTTTGTTCTCTTTTCAATCATTTTATTGCCAAAATAATCATACATTTTCATTTAAAATAATTGTAAACGACCCTTCTTGGTACTCCAGATTATCTATGTTTCTTGTGAGTGTCCATATCAAATAAACAATAAATAAAAATAAATATTCTTCACAGTTTCAGCACTACAACATATTTTAACGCACTCGATTTCTGTTCAGGTGATATTTTTCTTTTACAGATCAACAGGCGATGTTTGATTTATAAAAAAAGCAACTAAATTGGTGCGTCTTCTGTAGACGGAGTTCAGAGAATCATGACTTCAGAGAAAAACTGTGATTCACCTGAACAAGCTTAACGAGTCTCTACTCTGGAATCCTAAATTTAATTCCAGGTCAAACTCTCTGCATGCCACAACACAACTCAGTTTATTTACCGACGTTCTTCAAAAAGAAAATGACTAAGGAATTACATTCGTCTATGAATGCATGTTCTAGTAAGGAGAATACTAAGAATACACTAAAACAGGTTATGAATCAAGTCCAACCTCTTGAGTTTGTGAGCTGAAAACAGATGTGTGGCTGAGATTTGACAGACAGATGAAGTTTCTGCATAGATTTCCAGTTATCTTTCAGTTTCCGCTGTGTTGAAATTCTTTCGCCTCATTCCTGTTTGTTTGTAAATTATTTAACCCTTTTCTTCCATGCTGGAAAAAGGCACAAATGTAAATCACCTGCTTTGATTTTACTGAACCCTTGCAAGTTGATATTTGAAGAGTGCTGCAAGAGGCATTTGTTGCATTTCCATTAACCATAAAATTACACAAATTGAAATTATGAAAATAAATTTCCTTAATGCAAACACGCCAATTTCGAATAAGAGTTATCTCATATCTCATCTAACTGTTTACATCCGTCTCTGCCATGACTTTTATTGACTTGTCACTTGTATATTTTTTGACATTAGCAGAATATAGACAAAGTTTTGTGCACATTTGTAATAAAAACACAACTACTCATTGTTGGTTTGATAATGCTTCAGTTTTCTTTCTTCTCATTACCAGGGGCTATATTTGTTCCTGGTTATGCTAAATCTTAAGAGGCCATTTTCCTCCTCTGTTCTCCACTTCCTGTCATCTATCCAATTTCTAACTTGATTAGCACTTCCGGTGAGACTCACATGTCTGCTGGGATTTGCCTTTGCGGGAGCTTTTCGTCTCACACCACACGGTGAGTCCGTCCTCCAGCAGCTGCAGGCTGCGGCTCTTCTGCCACCTCAGAGAGCGAACTTTTACCATGCTGCAGCCCTGCATCATCACACGGATGTCCTCATTGTCCAAAATCCCTGCAGACAGTAGAAAAACGAGGAGTGGTGTTCAAAAATGTCTTTTTTTTTGGTAAAAATAAATAAAGAATTTCTGTAAGGTTGTGAGCAGAACATTTGCTCTATTTACTCACGCTCTGATTCAACAGATACAGAAGAATAATACAGCTATAATCACCACTTTCCTCCTTACACTGCAAACCTGAGCTCGTGTTTTATACACAAACCCTTAGTGAAGCCTGTAGATCAGTGTTTACCAGGGAACAAGTCTGAAAGGTGAACGTCATGCTTTATGAAAGTAAATTTCCATAAAACACTTCCCTTATTTTGATAAACATTTCTACTGATAAATCTATTAAAACTTAGCAGCAAGTTTGGTCCAAAGTTTGTGATTTTCAAAAGTCAAAACAAGAATTTATACAGTTTCCTAAACCTCATTCCAAAGGTTCAAAGATACACACAAGTTTCAGAGTCTAGGTCAATGCATTGGATTTGAAGTTGAACACAAGCTCCATGTTGCAATATAAAAGCTTTAGTTTTTTATTGACAAATTTTGCTCCAATGCGCTTTTTCAAACCTTCTGCAGCTTTCTAGATGAACTGTGTCTTTAATTAGACAAAGGCAAAGAATGTAAACAGGCAACATTTCAGACATTCAGGTGCAAAGCCTGGAAACAGGAAACACCAGCTAATTACTGTGAATTATTACAGAGCTGTAAACTCCATAAAGTACCTGTTGTAGTATGACAACGGCAAGTGCCAGACGAGATGAAAAGAACAAATTTTGATTTTTTTTATCATACACTAAGTCACAGTTTCCAAAACAACAGCTAAGTTTCATGGCTACAGTTTAGGCTGAACAGAAATCCAAGTTAAAAATACCTGAAATAAAAAGTTTTCACCAATATTTGCTAAAGAAACGTCATCCATTTCCATAATAGTCAAAATTTAAATACCTCTTTTGACATAAGACTGCTGGAATTTTTTACTAAATATCAATAAAATGTTGAAAATGTCTTACAAAATAATCCTTAAAACAGATGTTTCCGCCATCATAATACAGCTCTAGTCTTAAAATGTCCCACTAACATATGAATGAACACATGCATTGTATTGAACTTTTTCACATCTTCACTGAGCCGCATTTAATTGTCTTCTACTCTTTAAGTCAAATAAATTTTGCGAGTTTTAGATTTTGAACCTAAATGTGTGAGTTTGTGAAAGACAAACTTACGTTGTGTTAACTTTTTGCTAATTTTGTCAAACCTCCAAGAGTTTAATAAACTAGAGTTTTTAGGTTAGCACTTCAAAAAAACTGAAAGAGGAAATAGACAGTGGGAACTATTTCCCAGAATGCTTAGCGGCATGTTTTTGTATCCTTAGTTGGAAGTGCGTTACATTGATCTGACTCATTTTAATGCAGCTTGTCCTGTTCACACCAAATGTTTATGAGCAGAATTTATTGTGATGTTTAATAAAATTCATTATCAGATCAGAAATTTAATTCATGCAATTTGAAACAAAAAGTTTAATTATTCTAATGTAAAAAAAAGTAGTCATTTTAACTAGGTGAGGGCAGTTTTTTCTTGCTCATTGTGAAATAATTATTTGTTTTTAATTGCACCAACTAGTTGAAACTCAAACTTGTCTCTTGTTCAATTTCATGAACTTTTATTTCTGAGTTAAAAGAAAACAATTTTCTTGTTGACTTGAATTGCATTTTCAAGGCAGCAGGTGGACTTTCATTTTCAAGACAAACCTTCAAATGTTTTACAGAGTTGTAACATTACAACTGCAAAGGATTTGATGTCTCACACCACATGACTACTTGTGAATATCACTAAGAACCTAGCTTTTCTTTAAACTCCGTGTCTTATCCGTGTTTGTCCGAGCGCGCCCCACGCCACAGCACATTCAGTCCCTTGTTCAAACATCCATGGTCTCCTCCCCCAAGCACTCTGACCTGCATCCTGGGGGTCTGTGTTTTCTGCTCCTCACCTGTGGAACATCCTGCTTTACAAACAGCCCAAAGTCACTGGAAAGGGGAATAAAAACTTTGCTTTTTAAGAGACATTTTAACCTTTAGATCCTCTGTGCTTTTATGCTTTTATTACCTCCTTACAGGTGAGATTTTATCCGCTATGCCTCCAGGTTGCTTTTATTCACTTGAGAAGCACTTTGACATTGTGAACTGTTTTATAAATAAAATCCATTCTTCATCCTCGGCCTGTGCGCTGTGTTTATTTGGTCTCTAATTTTTTCTAACAGACCTTTGAGGCGTTCACAGAAAAGCTGAGATTAAATTACACACAACAGGTGCGCTCTATTTACTGAACATGAACCTCTGACTAAAACCGAATCAGGAAAGTCACACACATACTGAGAACCACTGCTGAAAAAAAAAAAAAAACATAACGATGATCTTCGATACTTAAAAAAAAGTTCACTTCTATAGCGACCAAGTCAATGCCAAACTTAAATCAATTTGAGAGGCAGTGGTATGACCTTCTGCAGAGACGTGTGGACAAATTCCCACAAAGCTGAAAAAGATTTACTTCTAGCTATCACAAAATCTTGATTTGTTGCTGCTTTTCACTTTGGCTCTGGAGTTTTATTAGCTAGTTGCTTCAACATAAGATATTTTCTGAAAGAACTTAAAGGAAAAGCTCATATTTATTTTTACCCATCAAATCCAAACTTGGTTACAGTAACATCTATGTTGGTTATAATTCCACAAGTCTTCTTTTCTTCAGCAAATTACCAGATTTTGTTGCTAACAGAAGGATATTTTGCACAAATGTGTTCACAGATCAGGTTAAGATATGTTATAGCAGAATATCAAATGTTTTTTATTAAAAAGATTCTTCAGAAAATGTTTTTTTTCTTTTCATCTGAACTGAGCTGTAGATAATATAGCCACCTCATTTGCGGCAAAAGCAAATGAGGTGAATTAGCAGTTCTTCCCAGGAAGTGTTGCTGTTACATGTCACAACAGTCAAGAGACTGTCATACAGCAACAGTCTTCAGTCAGAGGCCTCTTCAGATTGGTTGCGAAACTGACTGCTACCAGAGATCCTTTCTGCTCACATCTTAATCAACTCCTTTTACTAGGATGAATTATGCCACCTAACTTTCCTTTTTTGATAGATAGAGTACTTTTGAACTGATTTAGTTCCTGCTAGGCCCATCTTGTCCTGTACTTTGGTCTTGTTATAATGTTGGCCTTTGTAAGTGAGATGTGTAGATTGTTGTGGGGATGGTTTACAGGACATTCCGAGATTTTTACCACATTAATGAGTCTTAAAGCCATTTTAAATTAAATTAAATTAAATTTGGGAGCAACTCAAATGTTATTCATTTTCCTGAAGTCATTAATCTTCCACTAATTTCTCAATGAGTCCCGATTACGAAGCCTGAAAAGGTCAGTTTGTGGACCAGGCTATCAGAATATTTTAGTTCACTTTATTCCTTAACTATGCAATGTATGTAAAATTACAAAACTTATTTTTTACTATATTTGTATGCTGTTTTAATGGCAATTGAACCCTGTTATCATAACTGCTAATCATAAATAATTGAGAAGAACATGCTGTAGTCTTGGTTACTCAAAGGTAAGATGTTAACTACACATAACCGCTTCACAGAACCCTGCTTAAAAATGTGATTTCTCTCTTTAATGGATCCATGCCTCAGTGATTCTCCAGGGTTGAACAGAGACAGAGCTTTCTCAGTCCAAACAACTTCCACACAAATTGTTCTTCTGGGTTTTGTTCCTTCTAGGCTACCACTAAAGATTTCTCCACTCACAAGCTACATGGCTCCTTTCTCCTCTGCTTTTAAATCCCAGCCTTCATGCTGTCAGTGCCAGGAGGATAACAGGGTTGGGGCCCTGCAAGCTAAAGCACACAGAGCGTCCCCTCCCTGCACACTATTCACCCCATCGAGCTCGGAGACAAAGAAACCCCCCTACCAGAGCTCCATCCACAACAAGCCTGTTTTTTCAAGCTGTTACTACCATGTGATGCATTCCCACAATCAGGCCAGCGACCACACCAAGCTGACAGAACAGCATCAACTCAAATGATTACTTTTAAATATATTATACAGTCGTTTCAAACTTCTTCCACCAACGACGTAATATAACATATAAACAAATAAAAACAGGTGGAATAACCTGTTTGCACAGTGTTGCAAGGCCTTTTGTTTCAGTTTCAGCATTCATTCTTCTTCAGCACGAGTCTTTCTTCTGATGTCTCAACCCGACAATAGCTGAGTTTCTATTAACAGATCCGGTCTGATCTTTAAAAGTCAGGAAATGGCTGAAACACATCAATTCCCCCTAAATCTGTCCACATCGACAGACAGAGAGCAAAGGCTACAGAAAAAAACAAAAAACAACTGAAATGTGAACAACAAAATGATCCAAGTTCATCTGACATCATATAGAGAGAGAAATCAAATGATGAGGGATGTTTATAAATAAAGTGTAACTGAAGGAAAACTGCAGCAATATGTGGCATCTTAAGAGTCGCCACGTCTCCATAACAACCATTTCTTTTAAGACCTTTACCAGTGGTGATGATACTTGCGGAGGTGTATTGTATGTAGGCTTTTTTAGACATTATGCTGTGTTTCTAACTCATAATGACCTGCCAAAAATACACAGCTGCAGTTAATGGGGATCTTTATATATTTCTAACTGTAACTATTATACATTATGAGTAGGATTCCTTGTTTGAGAACAAACATCTATAAGAATATCCGGCGATTCAGAAATCTTTAAAAACAAAACAAACTGTGTATTAACTGGTGAGATGACATCTGCAAAAGTTCTCTCCCACGATTGCTTCCCAGCAGCTCCCTGTGAAAAAGGGTTCATGTTTCTCTCAGCATAACAACTGTCACGAGAGCCAGCTAGCACAGATTCTGCACTACATATGGCACAAACAGTTTAGGAGGTTCTGCAGCTGCTGCTGTCCCAATTAGAGGTTTCTCAGTTTTGTCTTATAAGGATCAGATGGAAGCAGCCAATGTTTGTTGGACAACTGATCAAGAAATCCCTGCAGACTTGGATGAAAACAAGCAATTTTGAGTTAATCATTCCGCTCTGTTTGCTTTAAGAAATCAGAGCTTATTTATGTGCTTGTAAATAATTAAATACATTCACAAATGGATTATAGCACAGAAAAAATTAATAAATCAGTAACACAAAGTTGGCCTTGGCATGGAGAAACTTACAGCATTCTGGTGTCAATTAAGTCTGTGGTTTCTGTCATAAAGCATTCTAAAATATTATGAATGCCTTAGCATTGCTTTCTGGCAAGATGTGCAGAAAACAATCCAACATGTTTTTTACAGAAGTGATACCGATTGCTTAAAATTATAAAGAAAGCTTGAAAAATTATAAATGGATTTACAAACATTTGCAGCAGTTGCAAATTTGTTTTCCAGGGCCACTGAAAAACTAATTTAGGACTTCAATCTCAGAGTTCTGAGGAAAAAAGTCAAAATTCTGACTTTAATGTTAGAATTCTGATGAATTTAATTTCAGAATTTTGAAATTAAAGATTTAAAAGGAATTAAAGTTAGAATTCTTTTTTTTTTCAGTGGCCTGGTCCTCTTCTGAGCACACGTGTCAACAATCAGAAAGATAAAGTGGTACCACCTTTATAAAACAGTAAACTCTACTTTGTGACCCACAATTATATTTATGAGCTTCCACAAAAAAAAAAAAAAAAAAGTTTTAGCAGAAGAATTGTGAAGCATTGCAGCATCTGGAGCTGTGAAGATTGGATTTGATAATTTATCTACAAATGAATAAGTGACTCATTACGAATTACTTTCACTAAGATATAGTAACGACTCTTGAGCAAATCAGGATTAGATTCCCCAAAACAGAACATTTTTACTGTCATCAAGTTTGACTGAGTGAAATGTTCTTTTTGTATTGAAATCAAGTCGTGGTTAATGTTTTGATTGTCAAAAATATGTATTTATGAAGAGATATAAAACCCAAAAACCCTGTTATCATCTGTTTGTTTACAACAACCATACTTCAATGTTTAATAATTCACAAATCAAAGCTGGGTTAAGTTTGGACCCAAGTTTAAGGACACATTGTTTTTCACTTGAGACTGAAAATGAATCCCCAAATTTCCAGAAACACATTTGTCCGTGTGTGATCACTCTGAACTCCTAGATCTGTAAAAACACAAAATCTTACCTAGCACTTTTGACCTAGCATAGTGCAAATATCTTATTACAGTTGAAGTAAAACAAAAGCAACTTAAAAGCAACTTTTCAGCAAGATATAGGAGCTTGTTTAAAATCAATAATTCCTTAATATTGATGAAAATTCACTTGTTATAAGTAAAATAATCTGCAAGTGCAACTACTACGTTTTCATCTATATTAAGGAGTTATTTATTTAAAACAAGCTCCTATTTCTTGCTGACAATATTCTAGCTTTGTCTTATTTCAAGTGTACTTTCACTAGAAACTAGATCAAAAATACTTGGCAAGACTTTGTTTTGGGGTTTTTTCTGCAGTGCAGAGGAAAGTTGGAGCGATCTTGTGACACTTCCTGAAGACCTTTGACCTCAGTTCATCAGAGGATGACAAAGCTTTTTGGTGTCATTAGCTCTGATGAAAATATGGATTAAAAATAAATAAAAGGAGTGGTGGACTGAAGGCCATTGGACTGATTTAGAGTGACATGTGGTGGCTGGGAAGGAGTCTGGTGGGCGGGAGGCGGGTGATCTCACCTCCTTCAGTATCAAATATAGCGTTGGCACTTGCATATTAGATTTTTCAGTGGAGGGATACAGTTACACGGCTGAGACATCAGTGGTGCTTCAGCAAGTGTCAGGGAAGAGTCAGAGTCTCAAGTCAGAAGCTTTAATTGTTGGATTTAACAAATGTTGGGTTTTATTGCAGCAGAAATTTAGCTGGAAAAAGCGCAATTAGAAAATTGTGTTTTTTCTCAACATTAGGGGAATATAGATAAGGTTTTGCGCACACTTGTAAGCGAAACGCAGCTTGAGTCAGAGTCCGTGGCTTATAAATCTTTCTCAAACTCTTAAAAGGGTTTTGATTCTCAATTCTCTCAAGAATATCACTGTTGCTGTGTGTCACATTTCTTCCTTCCACAACACTTTCTATTCATACGCTTTGAAATAGCGCTCCACGAACAGCCAACAACCTTTGTGTGACTCAGCCTCCTTGTGGCCAGTTTCATCAACAGTCTGCTGGACAAAATGTCGAGTCAGGAGTGTTCCCATAGTGTAGGCCATAAGATTTCTCAATTTAAAAATCTCCATGTTCATTTATCTTAGGTGATGCTCAATTTCCAAGAAACAGAATTTACATACTCATGACAAGGAACAGAAATAAGGAACTGAAATACATTTGAGTAATGAGAATATAAAAGAATATATCAGCTTTAGTTTTTGAATTGTAAAATAAATGTACATTTAATTGATATTCAAACTTCCCAAATAAATCCAAGGAACTTCAAGGTGGTTCAGCCAGGATAATTAGGTCAAAAGGTGCAGTGAGCCTAAAGTCTGGTCCACATTTCCAGTCATCTTGTGTTTTGTCAGAGATTCTGACAGGCGCTCAGTGGCTGCTCAGCAGGAATCTATTTCAGGATAAGATGTAGCTGTTAGCAAGAGGGACTTGTGATGAGAATGTAGAAAAGTCTGATTCACATTCTTCACCGCAAGCAGATACATTAGATGCGTCAGTGACCAGAGATTATCTGGTGATCAGCAGCAAACTCTGACACAGAGAAGCTGCTGCGCTGTTTTCCTCAAGCAGAACAACCATGTAGCTGTTGGACTGCAGGTGAATTCATGTGAAAACAAGCGGAAAAAAGGCGCAGATCCAGATTAGAGATATTTAAACCGGAGGTCAGGAGGTAAAAACGGGTTTTACTTTAAATAAAACGTCATAAATCAGTATAAGAGATTCTGTTTCAGTCGATGCGCAAAATCAGTTTCGCATAGTCAACACAATGTTTACATTAAGACAGTACACTTCCGTTTCGTCTCACGCACCCGGGTTTATGACAACACTGAGATTTCAGATTTACTTACCGAGCCTCCTAATGGGGTCCCTGGTCCTCTCAGCCGCGGTCCCCTTCTCCTCCTTAGGACCGGTGGTCGCTGACTTGCTGCCGCTGCCTAACATTGTTAAAACTTTATGAAACTGTAAAGTTTACGCGACTTCAGCTTTTGGCTACCCGGGTATATTACGCGCGCCCTTAACTTTAAGGTTTGAGGACGCAGGTGTCTTAAAGCTGTCCCAGTCAGTCCCCGAGCTCTGGAGGAGACAGCTGAGAGAGACATTTATTCCCCTTTCCACATGTGAAGAAAGTCCCTCCCCCAGACGGTGATCTCCATGCCTGGGCGTAACGCGATTCCCAAACCAAGCGTAGGCGCACAGCTCGGTTCGGGCGGCCTCTCCTCCTCCCGCTTCTCTTTATGTTGCACCAACAAACAGGAACCCGGATAAAAGAGAGCAGGGACGCTCGACTAATTTCAGGAAGCACTTAAAAGGAACTTCTCTGGAGCTAAAAGTGCCACAATCTAAAATAACATTTTTTTTTTAATTTTTATATAATTTTTTTTATTATTACTTAGAAAGTTCAACAAATACAATTAAGAATATTACAATTTTCAGAAGTCTAACTCTTGAATTAAAAATCAATATCAAAATAGTATACAGATTATAATTACTAGTCCGCCATGAAGCCCTTTAAACGGACTTTAATTGCAGACCAATAACCTTCTGTGTTAATATTTAACGCTGATACGCTGAAACACAGATCATAATCAAATCAAATAAATACCTAATAATGTTTACGTGCCAGTAAAGACTGAACACATACACTTATGCATTTTATTTATTTAAGCATTTAAATAATGCTCAATAAATGTGCAAAGCTGTGGGGGAAAAAAGTTTGCACCAACTGATTTTTTATTATTATTTTTACACAAGGAGGTCTAGGTTGGTGCTTTCTTTCCTTAACTAATGAAATAATTATTTGAAAACTGCTTTTTGTATTTACTCGGGTTATCTTTATCCAATAGTTCATTTTGTTTGATGACATGAAATGTTTAAGTTTGACTAAAAAAGCAAAAATAGAATTAATCTGTAGGGAGGTAAACACTTTTTGACAGTGCTGCACTTATCTTGTTAATTTCTATTTTAACTGTCAAATATGCACATATCCCACCATATATTAAAGATAAATTGCATTTGGGTCTTAATCTAACGAATGCAGTTCTTCTTTCTTTAGCCTTTTTGCGCCTATCTGATACCTATTTGCATACATATTTCCAAGCCACTTAAGGTACAATAATTCTTTTTTGAACCAGAGCGCTGTTTGCTTTCACTGATTAATAGTAAAAAGGCGAACACAAATACGTCAGAGAAACCCAGACGCAGGGTAAATCCACATGCTTAATAGATCAGGTAGATTGTTTACTGCACTTCCTGGATTGGATCCTACGGAGTCCCCTAAGGAACATGGGGCTTTTTTTTCTTTTGCGTTCTCTCGTGAGAATACAATAAGCAAACATTATGTGGTATTCTAAAGATAATCTGCGACCTTTATTTTGAATGTAATATAATCCCCTATTCAGGACTCATCTAAGATTGTAATGTGGATTTCCATTTTACAGCAATCCAGTAATTAAGCTTTTATTTTGAAAGCCATAGTAAAAAAGATTACGCTGCTTTAATTTATCAGTAAATGGGGCAGAAGCGCCATCTGCTGGTGATTTCTATCATTTGCACAACTTCAAAAAAAATCCCCAAAGCTTAAACTGCCTTTAGCGCATGCAATACATTGTGCATGCGTTTGTTGTGATCCAGTAAGCTGAAAGTGAATGTTCTTCTTCATACTACATGAACATTGATTAGATTATTAATATTTTTGTATGTGTTATAACACAGAGCAGCTGGGAAACTTAAAGAAAGAATATGATCTATCCAGGAGAACAAACATAATGACACAACTACACACAAAAAGCAGGTTTGGGAGGTACAATGTTTGAGGTATTGTTTTTCTTTAACTTGATGCAGCATCGGGATCAGTTTTTGAATTTCACAAAAAAAAAGTATATCTGCACTTCCTGTCTTTATGAACCCCCATGTATTTTGCCTCAAATTACATGATTTAATATATTTTATTGCTGCTCAATAGCAGCAATAACCAGGTTAGACTGAGTGTGAGATTAAGTCATGTCTGCTAATCCTCAGAGGCTGTGATCTGTGCAGGAGCAGCTTGGGCTGTGCAGCTGCAGCTCCTGCTCCTTGATTTGAGGAATATGGGGGCAGCTCTGGAATGGTTTCCCAGTCTTACCAGTCGTCAGGGTTTCACATTAACAGCAGTGTACCTCCTCTTCCTCAAAGAATTCACAGTTCAGCTTGCTTATTCGCCAGGGGTGAAACTGGGCCCGTTTCTATTAGTAGAAGTAGTTGGCCTGTGTGTTGTTTGGGAGCCATTGAATTCCTGGTGTTTGCAGGCACAGTTTGGAGGAAACCAATAACTCCCAGTGACTCCCTGTAAAAGGTCACACAGCAAATAGCCCATTTCTCCTTTTTAATGAAAGCTAAATAGTTTATGGAAGGAGTGAGGGTATTATAAAAATATGTGGATGTGTTAGCTAAGCATTTAGAGTTGAAGAGGAACACCGTGTTGTGAACTCAATAATGAATTCAAACACATTAAATGATGTTTATCTGAAAAAATGTGAAACAGAAAAAATCAAAATAACACTACAGTGCATGGTTTATCTATTTGCACCTACCATATGTTGTTTAATTGTATATTTTGCAGAAGCAGATAAAGGGGCTGTATGGCAGTTTAAATGGTAAAATATTAGGAAAGTGCCATTTAAAGGCTTGTTAACTATCCGAGAACTAAAGCAAAGATCTGGTGCAGACTACTTCCTGAAGCAATAGCAGTTAATCGAAGTTGTTGTACGGTCGTTTAATACAAACAGTAGTTATTCCCAGTTTGCTTATAATATAGTACAGGTTGTGATTTGTATTGCTCTGAAAAGACGCAGCAAACCTTAAATTTATTAAACTAAAGATAACGATGTAATGGAAAACTTGCACGGGAACTGTGTTAGTCCAGGAACTAAACGGTGCCAATGAAAGCACGTTGGCCTAGTCAGCTGAGGAGTAAATACAATCATTTCTGTTGCTAGTTGTATTTTAATAGACTACCATGAACAGAATTAGAGCACATGTTTAATAAAATGTTACTTAACATTAGTATTTTTGTTTTATTTACTTGGATTATGACAACATAGAACCGTGGAGTGAGCTAGTTAGCTTTAGCTAGTCTAGCTTTATGTAGAACGTCACGTTTTCTTCAAATATGCCCCTATCGGGAATTAATACCCGTTCGGGACTGTCATGTCCAAGCTTCGGATTAGTTATTTTTGGTTCGAGTGATTTCACAATATCATGGAAAGGATGCGGTGTTTTAATTTTCGAGCAACACCACGCAGCGCTCCGTTCGCTAACTAACGTTAACAGCTAACGTTAGCCAACTTATCCTTAGCTTTTAAAGCAACCGTGTAAAAGCATTGTACATTTGGGGCTGCCAAAAAAACGGATCTACACCATTTCGTCGATGATAGCAGCATTATTAAGCAGGTGTGAGATCGCCTGACCCACCCTTCGTCAACGAGGGGTTCGAGAGTGTGACCGTAGCGGCGGGTTCACAATAAATGTCGTTTGTTTACGCTGGTTTAAGTGTTCACCCCCAAAGCTCCAGTCTTACGACATATCACTCCGCACAACGTAATGCTAAAACGAACTCACAAATCATACTAGTAGCACACAAAAGCCATATCTCTTTATTTATATATCCGTTTAAAATTATTTAATTTAGAGAGTAGATTGCTTTATTGTTATTATTTTACATTAACACTGAAAGCGGACTACATTCTGTGTAAGGACCGCTTCATATTCCTTGCAATACAGGGGGCTTACATTTTATTACTCAATTACTTTTCGCCGTTTTCGGCTCCAAATAATTCTGCGTCGCACATTTAGGAATAGAATATACGATTAGTCAGTTCTGGTAAATATTTAAACTATTTTAGAATATAAAAACCAGTTTCTAAATCAAAAGTTATTAGTTAATACCCCTTTCTTTGTAAATAGTAGTGCCCATAAAAATGCCCGGGACTGCTTTTTTAATGTAGCTCGCGCTCTTTTGATTGACAGTAAATGCTGTCCAATCAGAAAATTAGTTGAGCTTAGCAACAGCAAAGTTTTCCTGCAGCCCAATCAACAAAAAGGAGGGTGGTCTTTCTTGGGCGAATGATTGTACTCTCTCATTGGTTAAAAATCTCATCAGTTACGGTAGACTTGTGGACTTTGTAGTTTAGAGAGGACGTCTCACGCTTTGGCTCTACTGTAAGGAGAACAGCAAATCCCAGAATTCAGTAGACGTAACAAGGAGAGGCATGCGCACAGAGAGAGGCGGAGCTGCTATATAAACACGGACTCCCTCTTCTTCTGTAGCACACTGGACACAGTTGTGACGGTGAAACGCAGTCTCTGAGTGACGACAGCCTTTGACAGCACTGAAACAGTTAATGGTAGTTAGCGACAGTTGCTCTGACAAATCCTTGGAGGAGTAACAAGTGTTTACTTATTCGGAAGTTTGTTTCCAGACGTGAAAGTCAACTTTTTAAAAAACATTTTAAGCCCTTCTGGAAATCTTATTTTTTTCTTTTAAAAAATACTTTTTTTCATCTTTTAACGAACTTTGAATTTCTGCCTTTTGAGCAAGGACATGCTCTAAGATGTGCTAAAACGGAACCAATAAGAAGGATATCATCAGGATGACGGAGCCAGCGGAGCAGACCCATCGCATGGTAACTTCAGGCAGTCCATCAGGTGAGAGTAGCGGGGACGCTTTGGAGCATCTCCCAGTCAACAACCGTGGAGGACCGCAGAACGGCGAGAGGGGGCGCCAGAGAGCAGAGAAGCGTCGGGCGGAGAACTGCGAGGATATCAACACAGACAAGTTATGGCAAATGAAAGGCGGACGGAGGGAGGTGTGTCCCGCTTCAGCAGCCGGAAACGAGCTCTCCAAGTACCCGAATGCTACCGAGCCTCACAAAACAACCGATTCCGACGCTTCACCCGATTGTGATCACAAGCAACGTGGGGAAAAAGGCGAACACGGCCCGCTGCAGGAGACTTTGAACCGGTCGGGAGTGGAGAATTTACTCATCGACTCCGACACTGGCTTGGAAGCACGTCTGGGCAAAAAGAGGCACAGGCGCAGGACCTCGAAGAAGAAACGCCACTGGAAGCCTTACAACAAACTTTCATGGGAGGAGAAGAAAGCCCTGGAGGAGCGGGAGACCGTGAGGGCTTCGCGGATGAGGGAGGAGATGTTCGCCAAGGGGCTCCCCGTCGCGCCCTATAACACCACCCAGTTCCTGATGGACGAGCACGACCGAGAGGAGCCCGACCTCAACACAGAAGCCGGGGTCCGGCGGCTCTCTGGGGTCGGCGGTCGCATGGAGGACACTGGAAGCGAGGAGGACCTCTTCGACAACGAGGAGGAAGACGACGACGACGGCAGCGGAGGAGGCGGCAGCGACGGCATCGGGAGGCCCGGGAACGCAGGTGGAGAGTACCTCCAGCGGGACTTTTCCGAAACCTACGAGATGTACCACGTCGAGAGTCTGCAGAACATGACAAAACAAGAGCTGGTGCAGGAGTACCTGGAGCTGGAGAAGTGCATGTCCCGGCTGGAGGAGGAGAACAACCGGCTGCGGCGCGCCGTGGAGCCAGTGGCCGCCGCGGAGAACTCCCAGGTCCGACTCCGGGAGATGGAACTGGAGCTGGAGAGACTGAGAGCCGAGAACACCGAGCTGCTCCTCCAGAGTCAGCCCACCAAGGAGAGCAGGCAGGTCGCTACGAATTGAAAAAAATCCCAAAATAAAACTCAAAAACAATTCAAGAAGGTAAAAAAAAAAAAAAAAAATTGGACTGCTGTTCTTTTTCTTAAAAAAATGTTATCAGTTTCTGTAATCAGTCTGTTGTCTGGACAAAGAAGTCGTTGCACGGCGATGCAATAACCAACATAACGTTTCTTTTTCATTTGGGCTGTAAGCTGTCCTGTTCAATTTTCTTCAGGAGATGTAAATATTTCAATATGAATATTCTCCATTTTTATATATATAAATATAAAAAAAGATGTTTAACAATACCAGATTTCTGTTTTTCCAGTACTTTATAGGAATGTCTGCTGACAAACTCTTCCATGTTTCAACTAAAAAAAAAAAAAAAATCTAATTTCTTCTCCAGAAATCAAATAAGAAATGACAGCAAAGTAGAGCAGCTTGCCGACACCTTTTTTGTTTCTTTCTTTCTGCAAAAGCAAACTCCAGACTTACCATTTTGACAGTTGTGTGTTATAATTGGTTTAAATAATAATAAAAAAGTTTTGATTAAAGGTGTCTTGTTGTAAAGTTTGATCCTAGAAGATACAAGAAGCAGTCACTGAAGGGTCTTTTTTTCCCTTTGTAATGATTACACATTGGGACAGTGCAGGATGCAGGAAGAAATAGATTAATGTTCCCAAAGGAAGCAAATCTTAAGTTAATTTGTGCATGTTCTTGCTATTAAAGTGTATTTGCACTTCTGATTGCAAACATTCGTAACCGCAGCATTTAACAGGAAGTGGCCTCAAAGATTTGGATGCAGTTTCCTTTTTGTGCAGAAGCAAACATTAAGGCTGAAAAAACAAAACTTTATTCATTTGCCACCTCCAGGGGGCGACATTCAATAAAAACCCAACTCACAACTCTTTTTAAACATATTTCTGTTTATTTACATCATATACCTTTTGCTTTGAAGCAAACAGCCACAAGGGAAATAGTTTCAGGCGGACAAGCTTTTTTTTTTCTTCTTTCATTTTCTTTAGTCATCAATTATAGTCAAAATCAATTCCAAATGTACACAATACAGTATGTTACATATTAAGGTATGTACAAAACAATTTAGTTTTAAAATACAATAAACATTAGATAAAATCACATTTCAATACATCACACAACAGATGAGGTTTGTTCATCTTTAGGAAATTTGATATCTGGCATGACCTAATGTGGTTTTAGGATAGGACTTGTTAGGTGTACCATTTTCACACGACCCCAGTTTGTTTCAGGAGGGGGAGCAAAAGCAGCTGAGGGATTTCTATGCCTTTTATTATTTCCTTCGTCTTAGCAGCATTAGTAACAGCTGTTATAAGCGCCTCTTGTTGAAGGCGAAGGGAGTGCATAGATGCGTCCTTGGCTTGAAGTGTGCTTTTTACTTTTCCACTCGGAGTTTAATGTACACGTCTTTGGGTCGGTCAGCCACGTCGGGAGAAAGGAGGGGATCTGGATACAACAAAATGAAATAAAAAAAAAAAAGACGAGACCTGCACATGGCACCGCAGAACAACACATTCCAGAAAATCAGGCACTTGTAGAAGAATCTCGAGGTAAGAAAAAACTAGAACTTTATTATCATTCTTCACTGGAATATTTGGTCAGAGAAGTCGTTTGTGGTTCTTTATGATGGTTTAACACATAACATAAGACTTTATTGTACAGTTTTGTGAAAAAGTTCCCCATCTTACACATTTCTTCATTTTTGGTCACATTTGGATGTTTTATATTATGGTACAAAGTTCAAAAAGCAGTTTTAAAGGTGGCTTTCTTACCATCTCAATCGTTTAATCCCCTTGAATGAGGATTCAATTTATTAATAGTAAAGAGCAACCCAAACCAGTTTGGCAATATTTTATAAAATGTAATCCCCAGAGAGCACAATTTGTGGTTCTATCAGTAGCAGCAAAGCAGGCCCAAAACATCACACTACCACCCCCGTATTTGACTGTCGCATACATTTATGCTACTCTAATAAAGTCCAAACAGTTCCCCTCATTTTCTGAAATGTTTTGGGAATCATCGAGTTATTATTTGGACCTTTGTGTTGTTTTTGGACAGCAGCGTCTGTCTTGGAACTCTCCCAATGATGCCCATTGATTTAGCCTCTATCTTAGTGTTAAATCATGAACACTGAATTTAACTGAGACAATTGCAGTGCTATAAATGTTGTTCTTGGATCCTTTGTGACCTCCTGGATGAGTCATGAATGCGCTCTTGGACTAATTTTTGGTAGGTCAGCCACTCCTGGGGAAGGTTCATGCCAAGTTGTCCTTTGTGGTTCACAGCTCTTATTGTGATTCACTGCAGTCCCACAGACTTAGAAATGGGTTTCCAGACTGATAGACGTCAATGACTTAGTTGGGTCAGAGCAAGTTGCTTTTTTAAATATTTGTTTCTTCTTTTTGTTTTAAATGATTTCTTCAGGGTTACAGAAACTGGACCAAAACAGGATTAATTACCCCGTTTTATGATGCTAAGGTGGAGGATTTAATAGTTTTTCCCTTTAATAAATTAAACCATTATATAAAAACTGCTTCTTGTGTTTTCTCAGGTCATTTATAATGTTACATGTTTTCTATCATCAAATTTCAGCTGCAACAAAAAGGAGAAACAGGATAAATGTGTGAGGCGGGGGACACTTTCCACAGACCTGTTTTCAGTTTCTCCATTGTACCATTTCAACCAGTTAGGATTCATTAAGAACCTGACCTTATGGAAAACTCCCAGCCACACTCATCCCCCAAGGTAAAAACTGTGTTGACAGATGAATGCTCAGTGGGGAGGGGCTGAAAAAAGATCCCAAACTAAAAAGGTGAAAATATGAGATCTGAGGTAACGCGAAAACAACGATGAGCTCAGCCGGCAGCATGCCGATGTGCCTGCAAACTCTCCCAAAGGGATCTGCTAGACTTGCTACATGCAATCCCCAGATAGTTTATGTTTGTTTAAAGTAGATCGCTTTCATTAAAAAGTCAGTATCTCAGGAGATAAAGGTAGTCTGCACAGTGCTGTGAATCAGAAAGGCCATCTATGGAGAAATAAGGAACAGCTTTAGTCGTGTTTATCTCCCTCCAACAGGTGCGCTCAAGAGGTTCAATGAACAATAAAAGTACTGTTTTTATTTTTTACTTTAATACAAAATATATAATATATATTGAATATAAACAAAAAAAATTAATATATTAAGGGAAAAATTTCAAGTAACTTCTTGAAAGAAATGACTGCACTCTGTGCACGTTTTGTAAACCATATAAAAATAACTAAAATAAAAAAAAATCACAGGTGAAAACAAACATTTATATTTACATTGGTTAACTTAACAAGGCTTTGTACAAAATGCTACAAAACGTGATCATTTCTGCACAAACACTCAGACATTATTAACAAGTAGAGAGAGACATCTGTGTCCTTGTGTTGGACTAAAAACGGGAGTTTTACAGTGAGCGAGGTCAGGAAGACTGGTAGCAGGATAAAAGAAAATCTGCTGAATTTACTCCTGTTGCATGATAGTTTTTGTAACATTTATCATTAAGCTGAATTAGCTAGAAGCACCATTTTTTCTCAACCAGAGCAAAGCTGCACAACAGCGCCCTCCTGTGACCAATTGAGAGCATCCCTCCTGTGAGTCGGGAAGGAAGGGATGCCTGTTTTTACTAAATTGTGAATTTTTGGCGTTAATAATGAGTTTTGTTTATGTCTTATACGAAGCCCTTAAAGGGACATTGAAGAAAAAAAATAAAGATAGACTAATAAGTGCATGAGACACAGTATGGTGTGCATCACATATTACCTTGTGCGCACCATATAGCATCTGGTGCTCATGGGTTAACGTGTGGATCGCAACCATATTGTATCTTCTATACACAGGAAAGGTTTTTTAATATGAAAAAAGCAAAGAAAAAAACCCCTAAAACTTTGGCAACACTGGGGAACCCCTTGCCATGCCAAAATGAATCGCACCTGGAGGTTTTCACAGGTACTGGTGGAATCTGGAGGTGGGGGCTTGGCGTGTAACTGGTTCGTGGTCTAGGCTGTCTGCTCCTTGAGTTTTCACCTGGTTTTGGTTGACGGGGGAGAGCGGGAACTCATTGAAACTCAGTGGGGGTCTCTTGTCGGATGTCTCGGTGGGTGAGGCCACCACGGTGTGTCTCCGCCACGCTCGTTTCTTCCTCCGCGTCTCGGGTGATGGAGGTTTTCGCAGCCCCACACTGCGCAGGTCGTCAGCGGAGCCCAGCAGGCGAGCCCGGACGTGCTCGGCCAGAGACCTGCTGCCCAGGCCGGTCGGGGTGAAGGAGGCGGCTTCGCTGGGCGGCAGGGCGGGTCTCGGCCGGGACAGGCGCAGGCTTTCCTGGCTGCTGCCGGAGGAAGCGTTCGTTCTGGAAGGGTCTCGCTTTGGTTTTGGTGCACTGTCGGACCCGGAGCCGGTCCCCTCAACCTGAAAGTCCGGCAGGTCCAGGGAGCGGACCTTGGACTTCTCCGACTTCAGTTTCTTTCTGGCCAGAGTGTCGCATTGGATCAGCTTGTGGGAGTTGAAGGAAGGCCGTGAGTGGAGCTTGTGAGCGTTGGAGGAGGAGGAAGAGGAAGGCGTGTTTGAGCGCGCCCCTCCTTCGCTCCTCTCGATAGAGTCGGCTGAGTTAACGGCGGGTGTTCCTGGGGCGAGGAGGTTCACGGGCGAGAGGACCGGCGGTTTGCACTGGGCGTAAAGGAAGCTGCGAGGTGCCGATGGAGGCTGGTTTGTGGGCATCGTCGGTTGTTTGCTGGGTCTCTCCTGGGTTAGAGAGCGCGAGACGAAGCCGCTCTCGTTGTCCGTCTCGCTCACCAGCTCGCTGTGCTCGTCATCGGCATCGTCGCCCCTGCCCTCCGACCCCAAGCTTCGCCCTAATGTGGAAAGGGTGGAGTAGCCGGAGACAATGGAGCGAGCGTCCTCTGGCGCTCTCCACGACGGGCCCTTCACCTCCTCCGCCTGCACCGCCTCGTCCTGCAACAAAATAGCTGTCTGCCTTCCTCCTGCCTCCTCTTCCTCTTTACAGCACGGCCGACTGGGAACAACCGCTACCACCTCCTCTTCTGCCTCCTCTTTCTCTCTACCTGCTACAACTTCCTCCTCCTCATCGTCGTCTTCCTCCTCATCCTCTTCTCCCTCAGCTCGAGGAGCAGTGTCTCCCCCTGGCGACTCTGCCTCCTCTTCCCCCTCCATCCCAAGGTGCCCCGCTTTCACCGGTTCGTGCTCGGAGTCGTCATCGGTGCTGCTTCCAACGCGGCGGGCGAGGTGGCGCTTCCTTCGCTTGCGACCTGTGACGGCGGACATGATGGACAGAGCCAGGAAGTCCTTGGCGGTGAGGTCTTTCTTTGACCCCCATGACCCCTGAAACGGGAGGAGATGCTGCTGTTACCCTGGCAAACTTTCTGTCTTACATTACAGTTCAGGTCAGAAGTTTAAAGAAAACAATCTTAAATAAATAAATCCCAAATATACCATTTTGTGTAAACTTTGGGCCAGAATGTTGTGCTTAATAAACCGTCATGCATGTGTTTGAGAGATGTTACCTTTGATTTAGCTGAGTCACTGTTGGTTGAGTCTGTGGAAGAAGAAATAAAGATGTCAGAAGTTAAAAAGTTAACAAGTCAAAGCAGTCATGGTGGAGGACACAGAGGCCGTTTCAGCAGCACAAAGCTGCAACACAAAAAAATGAGCCATCCTTTATTTTTAAATACTGCTCTTCAAATGAGTCCGATTTTATTATAGTATTTCAAAATAATCTTGGTAAGAAGTTTTCCGTCCAGTTTGAGGGACTTTTGGGATGATTTCATACAAGTTTCCATTTCCAATTCCAGCAGAAATTTCCTCAAGAAAGCTTTCAAAGGCGACAATAAAATCTGACTCATTGGAAGCAAAATATAAAGAAATAAGGAAAGACTCAACTTTTTGCACAGAACAAAATAAATATAAGTTAATTTGAAGTTGTGAACTTCCACTGTGTCCTCTCATCATGTCAGAACCCAGAGCAAACACACCAGTTTACAGACTCCAGCATTTGGAGGGAAAGACAATGATTTGAGGGGAAGCAGCGGCTGGAGTTGGGAGGAGAGAGTGCATTAGGAACCACAGCAAACACTGATGGCACCAATCATCGACAGGGAAGGAAATGGGAAACGCATTTCCTCACAAACACAGACACACAAGGCTTCAGGAGGAATGATCAGATTTGTAAACATCTACCAGGTGGTAAAAAGTACAACAAATGTTTTTTGTTGAATGAAGAATATTATGATAGGATGGAAGAGAATTAGGGCCACTAAAAATAATAATAATTTTAAAAATTTTTCCTCAGAATTCTGACGTTAATCTTCTAATCTCAAAAAATGAAATTATTGGTCTAGCCTGGCATATATTTCATGTTATGGGAAATTATAGCAGCAAATAAAATTGCAAATATATTCTTAGCATAGTTTGGCTACAAAAGATAACAAACTTAATGCCAATAAATCAAATCAAAATGATAATTAGGATGTAACTACTTCAGACTAAGTTTCTAATCTTTGGAGTGTGGAGGGTCTGCATGTTACATGTTTCAGTGTTTTGACTACCTGCTTTCTGAAATGTTTTATTACCAGTTTCTAAATGCACTATTGTGTCTACTGCTGTCAGAATAAAAAACACCATAGAAGACATAAACAGTTTATATGGCTTAATATAACCTATTAAGTTCCAAAAAAAACAGTAGATTTCTTTTAGCTTGCATGTTTGTGAGACAAAAACGAAACTCAGGATGTTAAAATAAATCCAGAATCAAGAAAACTCCATTTTCTTTTAATTTAAAAATTTTTTTTTTACAATGTACAGAGGAGTCCCTGGTATTTCTAGGATTTAGGGACCAGAACCACAGAATAGATGCGGTCTATTAATATTTGAAACCCCGTCTAGAATACTAATAACTGCCTATTTTAATAGTTCAAACTCCAAATGTACCTTAATTTACATAATGGAACCAATCAGAACTATTGCAAAACTTAATATTCTTGTTTTTTTTCTTATCTCGACTCTTGGGGAGACAGTTAATCAGCACCAAGGACAATAAATGCCGCTCCTGGATTGGTTGCTTTGCAAATGCTAGCCGATAGAATGTCAAGCAGCATCACACCTAGATATTTTAGCTTCCCATTCTGTATTTTCTTCCAAATATGCTTTTTACGCTCCACAGAACAATCTGCAAATTGGCGACTTTTATGGTTAATAATTTGGAGTTACGTATTTGGTATTTGTGAATATAGGAATTCACAAATGCGAATACAAATGGGTCTAAAAGAGTTAATATCCTTTGTAAATTATTAAGCAATACTTACAATACTGTCATACACCACTTTTAAAAGCCATTATATAAATTTATGATAATTATTTTGTCATAATAAGAATTTTGATTTAGCATTGTCATGATAAATTCCAGTTAATGATGCTTGAAAAAACCCCGAAGGTGTTCAGATTGTTCAAATTGTTAGTTTTTCTATTTTGTCCACTTGTTTGTTTAATTAGAGTAAGTAAATATTGAAAATATGATTAAATGCACTTACTGTTGCAGTTTAGTGATGCAAATCACACTTCTTTATGTGATTAATGTCCTAAAGAAACATATTAAAAATTGATTTTGTCCTTCAAAAGCATTATTTGTATGTCATATGCATACAGTTCAGAAAGAAGATATAAATAGTTGTTATGGTCGCGTTTATGGTTATGAAAAGTGCCACAAAATATTGTGCTCAGCCCTTGTTTGCACTACCAAAAAGGAGCCATTTCTTTGTCAAATAAAACAATTGTTGTTAGCCCTGCGGCTCTTTTTCAGGTGCAAGCAAGTTGCCATCTGGGAGCTTCACACAATTTCCTGGAAGTGAATTACCACACAAGCTTTGAAATGGCACATGGGAAACGGCAAACCTAGAGTGCCATAAGAGTCACGAGTGAGGTTAGAGGAACCTGATGATTGGGGCCACATTGGATGAGTGGAGCGCTGTGCTCTGTAGTCAGAGTTAGTTGCCTCTCAGAAGCTGCGTTTCCATTATAAATGTGTGCAATATTTTGTCAATATTTTGCTAATGTCGGAAAAACACAATTTTCTAATTAAATAAGAAGCACAATTAAGATCACATGTAAATGAGTCATTTAAAAACATGCTATCTCCTACCTTTTCTTCATTGGTTGAGCTAGTGGCAACACTTAGTTGTTGATTATGTTACTTGTGTGATGCGAAAAAGAGTGTTTCTATTGCTGTTTTGCAAAATAAACCAATTTTGATATGTCCAAATCCTCATCCTAGGGTCAAAATTGATCGAAAACCAAGTTTTTTTTTAATTGTCCTGTTTCTATTAAAGCTGCAGTACATCACTTCTATAAAAAATGTTTTTTTACATTTGTCAAAACTGTCACCATGTTGGGACAGCGTAATACAAGTTACATAATTTGTGAAAAGATCGATGTCCTCCACCTCCTCCCTGAACTACTATTGCTGCTCCGGTCAAAAACAACCAATCAGAACCAGAAGGAGGTCTTTTGCGCTGTCAATCAACTCATGTACTCACTGCTAAATGTGCTAAAGATGGAGAAACACCTTATAGTTAAGGAAAACTGTTCGTCTGCCGTCATGCTAACTGGTCTTAGCACACAAGCAGTACAGGCTGTGCTATCAGGAGGATGATTGACAGTGCTAAGACCCGCCTCCTGGATCTGATTGGTTGCTTCTAGTTAACACTCAGAGAACACAGAGGAGCTTGATTTTTTTCACAGGTAATCTGTCTCATACCATACTGTCACGAAATGGTGACAATTTCAACAAATATGTCAAAAAAAAAATTTATTAACGTTATATACTGCACCTTTAAGCAAATTTATTTTCAAAAAAGCCAGTGGAAACACAGCTGGTGTGACAAGTGAACACTCTGAGTCAGAAACAGCAGCAGCTTTAGCAGGCATCAAGTCACCCATTAACTTATTAGTCAAACTGGGACGACACTGAAGTGGTAGGGTTTTTATTTTAAAGAGACCTCAATCTGACAGTGACAGGGAGGACGCCAACTTCCAAGGGAAATGGAGACCATGGAGACACAAGCCGTCACCACCAATAACACACTCGCTCAACACATACACACACTCACACACACACACTGCCAGGAGGGTTCCCGTCCTACCGCAGAGGCTGCTCCACAGGCTCAGCTAAGAGAAGGAAATGCAGAAACGCACAGAGAGAAAGTGATAGATGAGCAACATGGAAGGAAAAAAAAAGAGATCAGAAGAAAGGAGAGAAGTGTAGGCATGCTGTCAAACACAGAGACACTTTGATCTAAGGATTCAGTTCTCATGCTGCATTCCAGTTCTGGTTGGAAAGTTGGACATTCCAGTTTCAATTATTTTTTATAGTCTCTTTTCGTAATATAACAAAAAGGGGAACGAAAAGCAGCTTTAGATTAAAATGATTCTCACCTGAAGCCTCGCCGAGCAGAGCGGTCCTGCCGATGTTGGACAATAGGTGGTCGATGTTGGGGGCGGGTTGGACGTCTTCTGTGTCCACTGGTGTCTGGGAAGACATGCAGAAAGACTTTAACTTTAGAAGGTAGAAATCTAGAGTAAAAACACAATTTTAAATCCTTAAAGTAGGAGTTTCCTTAAGTCAATAAAAATCAGAATCTGAGACTCCAAAGCCAGGGGGTGAAGTGTCCTTATCAATAATTTACTGGAAACTTTTAGTCATTATTTATAGCGACTGCTGAACTTGGAATATGCTACATTTGGAAATAAAATAAATGTTTCTCTGAAGATAAAAACAAACTACAAGGAGAAGCTTCAATGGGTGTTTATTGCTGAATGTTTTATTAGATGTGCAACAAATTTTGCATAATGATGCCGTCTGGATTCATTTCCTTTGTATTTTTTAGTCTGATATATGAAGTTTGTATGTTCCTTGAAGACCATCTGAATATTAGCATCTGGTTGATGCTCACCCTGTTGGAACAGCGAGGGTGGACTTAGAATTTACCCAGAATTGCATGGAGTCATAGAGACTTTTTTACATCGTAAAATCTTCCAGATTTTCCCCAGAATACCCTACATTTTACTTTTTAAATTACTGATTCCTATTCAGTTTTTTACCTGGACTGCTGACTGTGTACTCTCTGATTTTTATCTTCTTTTAGCTTGTAAAGATTGGGCTCACGCAGCAGGTTAAGCTTTAACAGAAGCCCAGTTTTGTTGTCCCAAACTGTCTATCCACTGATTTAATTTGCCTAAATGAATATCACATAGTGGGACTTATCCACAGTCCAAGCTTAAAATAAAAAGTAGTGCTTAGCATTTTAGTTTCTCTTTTATTGTTTATATTTAGATGATGCAATTCTCCTTTTAATCAGTTACAGAAAAGGTGTCGCTGCTCTGATAATCAACACAACCTCATCTAACCTCAAGTTAATTTAGAAATTACAGATAAAAATAATCACACTAAACTGACATAACACATAGGCTACCATAAGTGAATTTATAATAATCAAACACGGATGACGACGCAGAAGCAGTAGTGATAATTGGTGGCTCATTTCAAGCGATAAAAGACGAATCGAAAAGAAAATGTGCTTGATAAAAGACGGAGGGTTCTATTTGAAAAAATAGAAATCCGTGCTTTGCACCCGGAAGTCACGGACAGTAGTGGTTATCGTCACTGAGCTTGACAAGTTTTCGTAAAGAAAATAAAAACAAGCGCCCAACGTGGGGCTCGAACACCCGACCTTTGGATTGACGGTCCGATGCTCTACCAACTAAGCCAACCGGGCGCTAAGCTAACTGGGCGAATTTCTGCCATATGTTTTGCAGACCTACTTGAAGAACTACAAAGGCACTACTGAGCGGAGAAGTCCGTGCTTTGCACCCGGAAGTCACGGACAGTAGTGGTTATCGTCACTTAACATTTTCACGAAAGCAAAAGGTGCGTTTTTGGGGCGCCTCTGTGGCTTACTTTGA